>QZCP01000394.1:0-40806 GCA_003956705.1 Brevipalpus yothersi
TCTGGAACGGAAACGGAAATGAATCTTCCCTCTATATCACCTCGAGAATCCACCCACGCTTTCTCGCGAATAACGGGATCTGCTCACCCCTCTGCTATACCATATACCTACTACTATTAATCGAAGTGAATTGGGTGCGAGTTTTGAGTTATGTGATACCTGTAGCTTTAGGAATTTTTCCTTTGATGAGAATCGAACCCTAGGCCTGCTATTCCCCAACAGTGAAGTCACTTCTTATTCTCCCACTGAAGGACTATCTGTAGTCAAGCATCGACAAAAGCATCTGTTTGTAGAAAACTTTCATTATCGACTCAACTTTCATCATAAGCCATTTCTGTTGGTATTCCTCTGCGTCGTAATGGCAGTCTATCGATTGGCCTGTCAATGAATCAGAAATGAGGTAAAGTTGTAGCACCCATTTTTGATTTGAATTCTCTATGGAAATCTTTTTAATCAATCGATTTTCTCCTTCTTGTTTTCTTTGCAAACGTCAATGCGAAATGAATAAAGTTAAAAGCTAATCTTTAATAATGAGCTGATAATTTGTAGTTTATTTTCCCCTCCAAATGTTTCACAAAACTTCAATCGAATTGAGAACATTTTCCATGCGCTAGAAAGGAATACAAAGTTTCCAATTTCTAGAAAAACTCTATCATCTATTTCGTGACATTTGGTTTGCAAATTATAGATCGAACTAATATCTCAGTTCCTTGATAGATTCTAGAATCTCAATAAATTCAGCTACTGTTGAAACAGTTATGTCTTCTTATCCAAAGAATTTTGTTATGTATGCATATGTATGCCTTCGGAATATGCACGATAGAGCTCATAGTCTGGAGGATTCTTCAGAAGATTTAGGGCAACCTGTCAGTTTAAACAAGTTGTGAGTCATGAGAAGTACAATCAAAGCTTGCTAATCCTTGATTATTGTGAGATTCTATTGGTGAGAAATAGGTGAAATACTTCAGTTCCCTTGTCAATTCTGTGATGAGGTATAGCAAATTCATCATTAACATTGCCCCGGGTTATTGAAAGCCCTGATTCTAATCAGAAAGAATATTGCGACACGTGAAGTTTCTTGATTACTTTCTTGTTCGATAGAAACGCTATTGCAAGGCCGAAATCCAACTCTGAATTAATTAGTGCAGATCACTGTGATGTGATTCTGAAAATATTCTCAATAAGTTGATTTTCTCCTTAAATCCGAGAATTCGTTCGAGCTTAATCTTTCTGCAGTCACTTCTATTTTCCAAGACGATCTTTTCATCTTGTGATTCTCTACTCTAAAAGCTGCGAAACCAATCTCCAACTTAAACTACTCTCTAGAATGAGTTTTTCAGGTTTCCACTTCTGTGATAATTGAAAGCTATCCAAACTGTTTTAGGGATCGAAATGTTCTAATTGTTGATGATCCTAGTTCCATTTCTATTTCAGATTCAGGCTTCCTTTAGCTTCTTTATTGAGCTTCACTGACATTCTCATAGAAAACTTCGATACAAATCCATAAAACACTAGACGGGGTGATTATGTGAATTAGCCCAAGGAACTAACTAGTTCCAAGTTTCAAAACGACCGATTTATACTCGATTCTCCAAGCATGCATCAGGATCTTGAGATTCCGATCAGTTCTGCTCCATCGTCTTATTACACTCATTTAGCGATAAAATTTTCTCCATCTCTATTCTGATATCACACATGTACTAACGTGTGAGGAAAAAAATTTCGGTCAAATTCACAAGCTAATATCTCTTAGATGGGGATGCATATTCGAATTTAAAAAATTCCCATGAAAGTATTCAGTGTCTAGATCGTTGAATAGCATTCGAACAATTTCTATCGGCCTTGATGATTTTTAAACAAAAATTCTTAAAAGACCTTACAAAAAAATTGTTGCCAAACTTTTTTGGGCATTTTTTTCATTTTTCTTGAGTAAATCTCCACATTCAACTTTCTATTTATCAAAACCAACTGTAGCAATGAGATAAGAGCAAAAAGTTCCAATTGCACCCATCTCGAAAATTTTTAGAAAGTCTATATCACTCGATGCGCATGGGACTGAACAGAGTTTCCGTAGGTCTAGCATAGAAAACTGTAGATAAATCGCTTTCAACTTCGATGGAACTCAATTTTTAGGTGATTGGATTCGAATTTTCTCTCAAAACTTCTCCCTGGCCCAGAACATCTTGTATAGTCAGCCTATATCAATTTTCGAATTCCTAAGTACATTCGATATTCCATAATCACAGTATATTTGAATGTTCAACGATTTTTCTGATACCAAATGGCACAGAGTTCATTTTAGTCACCCCACTTTTTTAGCTCTATCTCGTGGAAAAATGATTATATCCTTTCTGAATTTTTTTTGCAGTAATTCATAACCATGATCAGTTATCTCGCCAAGTTTTATAAAATTTGATCAGTTCTCGACTGAGATATAGATCTCCAAACTTGACCGAAATTTTTTTCCTCACATGTTATGTACCATGAGTGAGCGTTTCTTTTTGTTTTTGGATGTCCCTAAAGAAAACAAATGGCCCTCTTCGATTATGGAAGTCAAGTAGATTAATCAAGGTGAATTGGAGGCAAATTGGACATTTTGAGCTATCTGACACATTGAGCACTAAGAATTATTCCTTCGATGAGAATTGATCTCGAAGTCTGTTGCTGCGTATCTAGGGAGTTTTAATTTTACCCCCACTACTAGAGAACTATTTATAATCATGAATTGACGAAAGCATCTATTCGATGGAAACTATGGTGATAATCTAGGTTTTTGGTGGCCATTTTTATTCCCGTTATGCTAGGTCTCGGTTATCATCTAGCCATTTGCAAGTGACACATCTAGCTCCAAGAATTTCTCCTTTGATGAGAATCGAACCTGAGGTCTGCTCTCCCTCGAAGGTGAAGTCACACCTTATCCTCCTACTGAAAGACCGTTCGAGATCAAGCATTGCCTAAAGCGTCTATATGATAAAAACTCTCAAGATTTATCATGAACTATTTCTGACAGTGTTTCCCTAGGTCACAATTGCAATCTAACCATCTGTAAGTCACTGTATCAGAACTAGGAAACTTTGTAGAGTCCAATTTCGATTCCAATTTTCCACGAGAATCTTTCTGATCAATTGATTTTCTCCTCAAATCCTCTCATCAGTGAACCTCAATGTAGAATGAATAAAGTTAAAAACTAAACTCCAACAATCAAAATAAGGGAAACAAGCTGATGATATCGAGTTGTGTTAGAGTACTCAAGCGGATATCTGAAGACCATCATTTCATTCTGAGATAATTGGAACATTTGAACAGAAAATCAGTTCCAGATTTTAAAAGTGTCGGGAATACTCTTCTTCACCTTAAAGTCACTATGAAGAATGAGGGCAAACATTGAAGGGGCCTAGAACTTATAAGGTAAACCAACTCATACTGGATATGTCAACTTGTTCGAGCTCAAATAATATGGTCCTCCAATCAGTTGAATTTTGGGGGGCTCATTAAGGAGGAGGTTTTCTAGAAAATATGAAATTTTAATAGGAGGTTATCCCAAAAATAGTAAAAAGATGAGCACGGCTATCTTCTAAGATGAAACTCGACCTGTTGGAAGCAACTTTTAGCATAATAAATCTAAACGATCTCTTTAGAATGTGAAATATTTTATCGGTTATCCAGACCCACAGTTGAAGTCAATTCTCTCCTCAATCAATTGATTTGAAAGGAGAGAAGTTTCATTGGTTTGAGATTAGAATGAAATTGTTAATGCTCCCCTTTATACAACAAGCCTGAACGGTGAACTGAGGTATTGAGATATGATTGATTCAATCTATGTCTACTTCCAAGTCCGGGGGAGCTTTATATTTTTGAATAAAAAATCACACTTAAAACTTGTTCGTATATCAAAAATCTCATCACTTTTGAACAATTGAGCTCAGATACAATTGTCCAAAATTGTGGAACTTCTTTCTGACCAGTACTTCCTTCTCTGCATAGATTAATCCGTAGTTGACGATGATCGTTGAGAATGACTCATAAGCTCAACTTGTTTTTGACCTTCTGGTACTCATATGGCATATGAAACCGCTTCCACTGAAACCAATCTCCAACATAAACCACCTTGTAGAATGAGCCTTTCAGGTTTCCACTTCTGTGATAATTGGAAGCTATAGAAACTATTCGAGGAGCCGAAATTTTCTAATTGTTAATGATCATAGTTCCGTTCCTACTTTCAGATTTGGGTTTCTTCTGCTGGTGATGGATCATTCATCACCTTCGATATCAAGCTCCACTGACATTCTCACAGAAAACTTTGATACAAACTCACAAATACTTGACCGAATGATTATGTGAATGAACCTAATCAACTGACTAGTCCCAAGTCCCATAACGACAGATCTATACTCGATCCTCTACAAATGAAATTAGGATCTTGAGATGTATTTTCTATGCTAAGTCAAGTAGATTAATCAAAGTGAATTGGACACAAATTGGGCATTTTGAGTTATCTGACATATTGAGTATGAAGAATTAATCCTTTGATGAGAATCGATCTCGGAGTCTGTTGCTGTTTAACTAGGGAGGTTTAATTTTACCACCACTACTAGAGAACTATTTATAATCAGGAATTGACGAAAGCATCTATTCGATGGAAACTATCGTGATAATCTAGGTATTCGGTGGCCATTTTTATTCCCGTTATGCTAGGTCTCGATTATCATCTAGCCATTTGCAAGTTACCAAAATCAGTTTGAATTATACTTGTGATGTCCAGTTTTCATTCTATGGCAATCTTTGTGATCAATTGATTTCCTCCTCACTAACTGTACGATGTTGTAGTCTCTAAAATATTTCAATAGAGAGTGGAATCTAATCTTTGACAATTGGATGACAATTTTCGGTGTTTCTCTTCGTAGCTTAATTATTGATAAGGACAAGTTTCTATGATTCGACTTGAAGTGATTTCAGCTCGATTTAGCTGTTTCTATGATTAGTTTTCATCAGAGATCTTCCCAACCAGTTGATTTCTTCTTCTTCTCAGCCTCCTTATGTTGTGTGGCCAGTCTTCTCCCAATAATGCCAATTGTTTTTCATGACAGTCCTCTCATCTTGTGATTTTTGAACAGTGAGGATATAATTTCAATCATTAGCCTAACTACTCCCGAAAGTAAATCTTGGTTTCTGGTTCCGTGATGATCGAGAGCTATTCACTGGAGTATTCTAGGGGTTGGAATGTTCCTTGTGTTTAGGACGAAGTTTTTCCATTTCAGATCTGTTCCTCTTTTGTTATTATCAAATCACCCATATCCTTCCATTATAGAGTTAAACTGACAGTCTCGTAGCAAACTTCGATACTAACTTATAAATACTTGAACGGGTGAGCATGTATATGGACCGGATGAACAAGCCATTTTGAAGTTTCGTAACGACAAATTTTAACCCAGTCTTTCACTAATTCATCAGGATCTTGAGATCTCGTTGAATCATGATTCAGCCACGTTCTCTGGATAATCAGTTCATTTGCATTCAACAAGGAGATTTAATTCATCTCTATTGTGATATTGCACATGTACTGTGAGCCAGGAATTACTTCCTGTTGTTTGATGTTTCTTAACATCACCTCTCTGATGAAGGTCAGGTGGGTTCATCGAAGTGATTTGGCAGCAAACTTAGAGTTTTCCGACAAATCTAGCTCCAAGAATTTTTTCGCTGATGAGAATCGAACCTGAGGCCTGCTTTCCCTTGAAGGTGAAGCTACATGTTATCCTCCTACTCAAGGACTACTCGAAATCAAGCACTAACGAGAGCATCTAAATTGTTGCATATCTTAAAGATTTGACAGTCACAAACCGAAGAATATTAGCTAACAATAAATCGTATGATAAGGTTTCAGATTTACAGGAGGCTCCAATAATGGCCTCAAGTGAGGAATTTTCTATTCTTAAATTGGTCGTATTGCAGCTTTCATAAGATCAACTTCACTTTATTGAAGTTTTATCTTAGTTTAACATGCTGAACAGTGTTGACGTGAATTGACTCGTTTCAGTGAAGGCGATTTCCAATATGAATAATGAAAACTCTCGGGATTGACTGAACAAGCCATTCCTTCGATGTTTCCCTAGGTCACAATTATAATCTATCCATCCGTAAGTCAATAGAACAGAATTGAGAAAGCCCAATTCTGTTTCCATTCTCAGATTTGAGCCTTTTTTTGCTGGCATTAAATCTCCATTTTTTGGTGAGATTGGACCTTACGAATAATTTCGCAACAATTTTCAATATAAACTCAATCAATATTCGATCAAACAAATGTGCACATAGATCTAATGAACTAACAAGTTACAAGTTTCACCACGATGTTTTAAGGTATTGGGAATCTCTGCTTCAACCTATAGTCATCATGAAGAAAGAGAGCAAACATTTAGTGGGTCCTAGAACTTATAAAGTAAACCAACTCACACTGGAGATGTCAGCTTGTTTGAGCCCAAATAATATGATCCTCCAATCAGTGAATTTTAGGAGGCTCAATAGAAGAAAGCTGTCTTCGAAATATGAGATTTTTATCGGAGATTATCTTCAGAATAGCAAAAAGATGAGCACGGCTATCTTCTGAGATGAAACTCGACCTGCTGAAAGCAGCTCTCAGCATGATGAATCTGAACGATCGTTTACGATTGTGACATTTTTCATCGTCCATTTAGATCCATAGCTAAAAACGATTCTTTCCTCAATTCATAAAAATAACAATTCAAAAAGAGAGATTGATTTGTGATTGGAATCAACTTGGTGATGTTTTTTTCATAGAATAAACCTGAACGGTGAACTAACTTGAAACACGAAACAACTTGATTCAATCTGTGTCTACTTCAAGGTGCGGCGGAGCTTCTTATTTCCGAATGAAAAATCACGCCTGAAACTCTTTCGTGCATCAAAAATCTTACAACTTTTGAAAAATCGAACCAAAATACAGTTGTCCAAAACTCTGGAACTTCTTTCTAACCTGCGCTTTCTTTTCAACAGAGATTGATGGGTGTTGACAAAGATCAATCCCACAGTGGAAACTTATCGAGAGGTGGAGATGATCTTTGGAAAAAAGTTTTCTCCTCGAAGACACAAAAACCCTCAATACAGCCTATCTTTCCGAGGCTCCTGGAACATTTGGATATACATGCACTATTTTCTCTAACCAGAAAAATTAATTTTCTCAATTGCAATTCTTTGAAACTACTGGTATAGGATTTTCCGTAGGAGAGTGAGGCCATAATGATGGAAGGATCACTTCAAAATCAATTGGTGGCAACGATCTCAGAGAGTTTCACTACGGATCAAAAAGGCTCTCAGAGGAACTGTATATCGTTCTGATGTAGGACTGGGTATATGTGAGCGTCACATTCATACATCTAATCTTTGATTTCTCCTCTCTCTTTCCGCTCATTCTCTGTTCATCATACCTTTTGATGTTTTCAACTCTTAGATGGATGATTCAAATTGTAAATCACCAGAAAATCGACTTTGATTGTTCTTTGGTCATTTTTCGGTAATTCATTCTTTTATTCGAATACGTTTTGATAGATGAGACTTGAACTGGTTTTTGCTTGATTGAAATATTTTCTCTGATTTGATTTTGAAAATCTTCTCAATAAGATGATTTTCTCTTTTTAGCATTTCTTGAAACTCTCAAAGTGAAATCTCTACAGTTACCCTATTGTCCTCCGAGATAGTCTTCTCATCTTGTGATTTTCTATGAAAAATCCAAACCAATCTCCAACAGAAACTAATTTTTGAATGAGTCTGGTAGGTTTTCACTTTTGTGATGATTCAAAGCTGCTCAAACTTTGGTTATGATCAATGAGTGAATAATATTTTTGTGCTGTTTCACACCTTTATGGTTGATACTGGAGTGGTGTATTCAATTGTGGGAAGCAGGTATGTTGTTTGAAGCAGATTGGACATAAACTTTGAGATATTAGACACAATCAGCTTCAAGAATTTTTTTGGTGAGAATCGATCTTAGGGCTCGCCAATACTCAACTAGGAAGTTTCGCATTGTTTCGCTACTGAAAAACTATTTGTAGCTATGAATTAACGAGGGCATCTTTCTGATATAAACTCTCGAGATTCCTTTCGACACTTGTTTTCCATCTTATCCTAGGTCTCATCCGTAATCATTTGAATGTTTCTTGAATAGGCATGATAAAGTTAGTGTTCTCATGAATACATATACCTCATTAGTTTCTTATAAGTCATCAGAGTAAATCTTCACATCAACCTGTTGGTTCGAACAAGCTGTGTGTCATAAGTAGGAGTGTAGTAAAGTCTAGTTTAGACATTTCCATCCTTTTTAAGGACAACTCTCTATGATCAGACTTGAATTGGTTTCAGCTCGATTTAGCTATTTTCTGTGATCAAACTTTGTCAGAGATCTTCCCAATCAATCGTTCTTATCTTTTTTCCGTTATGTATTGCTATGTCAATGAATTAGAAATGAGATAAACTTGTAGCACCCAATTTTAAAATATTTCTATGGAAATAATTTTAATCAATAGAATTCCAACCATTACTTGATCAAACGAATTTGCACATAAACTCAATGAACTAACCAGCTCTAAGTTTCGATACAACGGATAGACACCTGCCCCTTCATCATACATGTATTGTTAAGATCTTGCCCATCAGTCATGTTTGCCCAATCGTCAGCTCACTCTGATTCAGCGAGGAATTTTTTTCCATCTCTTGTGTTATACCACACATGTACCATGAACAATAAGTGAATATTTTTTTTGTGCTGTTTTATACCTCGATGGCCAATACTGAAGTGACATATTCAATTGTGCAACGCAGGTATGTTGATCGAAGCAGATCGGACATAAACTTTGAAATATTAGACACAATTAGCTTCAAGAATTTTTTCTTTACTGGGAATCGATCCCAGAGCTTGTCACATCTCAACTAAGAAGTTTCGTATCATTCCGCTACTGGAGGACTATTTGCAACTTTGAATTAGCGAGAGCTTCTTTTTAATCAAAATTCTCGAGATATTTTTGCCAACTATTGATTGATTCATTTTTGTCCATCTTATCATAGGGTCTTATCCGCAATCATTTGAATGCTTTTTGATTATGCCTGATAAAGTTAGCGCTCTCATGAATACCTGATTAGACTCATATGAGTCATCAGAGTAAGTTTATACGGCAATCTGTTAGCTCCAACTGGTTGGGAGTCATAAGTAAAAGTCGAGAAAAGTCTAGTATAGACACTCCCATCGCTTTTAAGGGCAGCTCCCCATGATCAGATTTGAACTGTTTTCAGGTTCATTTAGCTATTTTCTATGATTTAACTTCAACAGAGATCTTCCCAATCAGTTGATTTTCTCTTCTTCCACATAAAAAACACTTCATCTAATTTCTCTGCAATGACACTTATTATTTTTCATGATACAGTAGTCCTCTCATGTAATTTTTGAACAGTGAGGATACGTTTTCAACTATCAGTCTGGCTACTCCCTGAAGTGAATCTTGTTGATTTCTGGTTGCTTGTTGATCGAGAGCAATTCACTTAGCTGTTCCGGCGAATGGAATGTCCTCACTGTTCATGCTAAAAGTTTTGTTTCTATTTCCAGATCAGTTCCTCTTCTGTTGATATCAAATCACTTATACCTTCCATGATGAAGTTGAATTGACATTCTCGTAGCAAACTTCGATATTAACTTATAAATACTTGGACATATGTTCATACAAATGAGCCGAATGAACTGGCCATTGTCAAGTTTCGCAAGGACAGATTGGAACTCGCTCCTTTACAAATGCGTCATGATCTTGAGATGTCGCTCAACAATCATGTTTTCTCAATCGTCAGTTCATCAGCATTCAGCAAAGAGATTTCCTCTATTGTATATCACACACTGTACACATTGTACTGTGAGTTGGGAGTTGCTTCCTGTTGTTTGATGTATCTAAAAATTTGATCGATTATGAAAGCTGGGTAGGTTAATCGAAGTGAATTGGGTACAAGTTTCGAGTTATCTGATACGTTCAGCGTAAGGAATTTCCCTTTTGATGTGGAACAAACCTGAGGCCTGCAATTCCGCAACAGTGAAGCCACATCTTATTGTAACGAGACATAAATAGATTGCTTTATTAGTATATCTCGTTATTAGAATTAAATTCTGAAATGAAAAGGGATAGGAAACTTAACGCGCATCGTAACGTGAATTCGGATGGGGTCCTGGATGGGGTCCTGGATGGGGTCCGGATGGGGTCTAATTTGCCTTCGTTTTTCTCTTGTTCTACTCATCCAATTTGATTGAAACTAACTAATACTGAGTAAACACTATAGTTAACTATATTGGACGAGTTTTATCTGAATCGAAATAGTCTATGGGATCCAGGACCGAATTTTGCTAGTGTCTGTCTAATCACTAAAGAAACCCCTACATTTACCCCGACATTTCTGAGATGCGCACTTTGTTCGTTTCAGAGTTGAGGAAAACTTTCTCATCGTGTTTCTAACTACTCTAACGATCGAATCTTATTGAATAATATTTCATCGCACTAATTATGTGTATAATTGAAGGTAATGACTAATATCTGGGGAAGGTTTCTATGACAGAGTCTCTCTCTCGCGCTCTGAATGAGGACTTAAACCGATATTATAAATGTCGATGAACCTGTATGAATGAAACTAAAGTAGAAAACGTTTCTGGGACCTGACTGGTGGTTAAATAAGTTTATTGTAGAATGATATAATAATGTTAACATAAGTAGAACAGTTCTAACGAACTATTCTAACAGAGCCTAGCGCCTAACAGTGACTCGTAAGGGGAATAATAGAAAGAAATAGAGTGAGAGAAGTGAGCTCGTAAGCTAGCCATCACTGGCCAAGCCTGCGAGCAGACACTAACCTTTACGGTAGAGAGTCTGAGATCCAAGTGATTTTTCTCTTGATCGGAGCTCTCATTATATACCCTTTTTGAGGCTTCTAGAAGCTTCGATCGAAACATCTCGAAGGTTATAAAAATAACTCTTGCATTGGTTAGGATGCAAGAAGAAATGGTAATGATCTGCACTAATTAATTCATCGTTGGACTTTGGCCTTGCAACAACGTATCTAGCTAACAAGAAAGTAATTAAGAAACTTTACGTGTTGCAATACTATTGCCATTATCCTTTTAATTAAAATCAGGGCTTTCATGAGCCTGGAGCAATGCTAATGATGAAGCTGCTATACTTCATCACATTATTGTTCTACTGGAAGACTATCTGTAATCAAGCATTTACAAAAGTATCTGTTAACTCTCGATATCAACTCAATCCACATAATGAGCCATTTCTGTTGAGATTTTCTTAGGTCTTAATGGTAATCTATCAATGCATGTCAATGAATCAGAAATGAGGTAAACTTGTAGTAACCAATTCCGATCTGAATAAATTTTTCTATGAAAATCTTTTTAATCAATCGATTTTCCCTTCCTCTTTTCCATTATTTCACGTCAATACAGAATGAATAAAGTTAAAAGCTTATCTTCATCAATGGGCTGATAATTTGCAGTATATTTCTTCCCTAAAATGTTCTACAAAACGTCAAATTAAGAACTCTTTTCATGAGTTGTCATGAAGAAACGTAAAGTTTCCAATTTCTGAAAAAACTCTACCATCTATCTCATGACATTTTGTTTGCAAAGGACAATACCCATTTTCTATTGGGGAAGTCACCCCTGTTGGATTCAGATGAAACTTTCACATCAGATGGTATCAGGTTTGATAAGACCTAAAATTGGACTGATAACTCTCTATGACTCATACTTCCAGAGACATGATCATTTTCCTCATTTCAGAAAAAGTTCATCTTATCAAAATAAGATTGAAATCATACGTTTTATTATCAAATGTGCGATTAGATTAGGTATGACTCATCTTCGAAATATTACTGGAAGCTAGTAAGAATTGACAATTTCCGCATTATCTTGGGAACCAGAGAATTTATCTCTGATATGAAAAACTTTCTCCCTTTCTCTTGTGATATCACCCATGTACTATGAACCATAAATGAGTAATGTTTTTTGTTGCTTGATGTTAATGAGGAAAATAAATGACCTCTTTGAATATGGAAGTCAAGTAGATTAGTCAAAGTGAATTGGGCGCAAATTGGGAATTTTGAGTTATCTGACACCTTGAGTGGCTGCTATCTATAACAATGAGAGAAAATGTAGAACAGAGAAAGGTAGAAACCTGATTAGCAGAAAGGTGATAAGAGAGAATGAGGGTTTCGCAGAAAGGGATAACACACACACACACACACACACACACACACACAGAGAGAGAGAGAGAGAGAGAGAGAGAAAGAGAGAAAGAGAGAGAGAGAGGATTGAGGATTAATATGAGTGCATTTCGCGGGGTGACTCATTGCCAAATTTTTAATCAATCAGGCAAGATGGAAGTTTTGAAGACTAACAGAGGTGACTTTTGTTTCTCGATCGATAGTTTTGTGTACGAATGTGATGAAAAGACTGGAATTTATAAAGGAGGAACAAAATACTATTGTCATTGTGATCGGATGGTGGAAGAGTGTAGAAGCAGGGTGATCGTGCGAACATTTTCGGATGGACGAGAGGTGTGGAAAGTAACAAGAGAGCATAATGGCCATGCTGAGAGACTTAAAGATTTAAATTCAATGCGATTCAGATCTCAGGTGGAAAAGTCTTCAAGAGAGATATATGAAGAAGTTATGACCCCAACCGTTCCTCAAGCTACGAATGGTTTTATCGAAGAGTTAGTATCAGCTCTACCCGATCCTGTACGAATATAAAGTTCTATCCAGAGAGCTCGAATGGAAGGCCGTCCACCTCTTCCAACAAGTTTGGGTGAGCTTGAAATCGATGGTGAGTGGACAAAAAAGTTGGATGGAGATCGTTTTCTTCTTTTCGAAATTCTTGGTTCCGAAAAAATTGTTGGTTTTGCCACAGAAAAAATGCTCGATTGTCTATGCAATAGCCCGCTCATTATAATGGACGGAACTTTTCAAGTTTCTGCCTCATTGTTCACCCAGCTATACACCTTGCATGGTCAATATTGGGGTGGTATCTTTTGTTTAATGTATCTACTACTCCCCAACAAGCGGAGAGAAACTTATGAAGAAATTCTCAGGCTCATAAAAGCTTCTGCTCGTCGATATGGAAAAGTTTTCAGTTCCATAAAACTCATACTGGACTTTGAGAGTGCAATGCTATTTGCCGCGAGATCACAGTTCCCTTCAGCTGCTGTGAAAGGTTGCCTTTTTAATTTTACCAAGGCTTTTTGGAGGACTCCCAAAAAATTGGCCACCCAACACATCATGCAAACGACCCAGTAGCGAGAAAGTTCATCAAAGGACTCATGGCCCTACCTTCTGTTCCAACAGATGATTTTACAAAGTGCTCTTGATATTTTGAGGTCTGATCTACCTCGTGAAAGTTCAGAAGTGAGGTTGCTTTTGAATCAACTTGAGTGTTATTTTTTCCACACCTGGGTGAGAGGGGATTTTTCTCCAACTATCTGGAATTGTTACCACAGTTTCAGTCTTAGAGCAACTAATCATGTCGAGGGTTGGCATAGAAAGTTCAATGCCAAGATCAAAATAGCCCACCCGACTGTCTTCAAGTTTCATCGGCACCTCCAAGAGGGGAAAGAATCAGGGGAAACGAGAATTTTGCTATCAGAGAATGGTCACCGCCTTCTCCCTATGCTCAGAAAATATCGTGATCTAAATTCTCGTATTGCTAGATTGACATATGAATTGGATACTCATGAACGGACACTTGAGTCCTACATGACTGCAATATCGAACTCAATTTTCGACCCAACCGTTGTTGCGCAGTTGACTACCGGAGGTCATAGGTAGGCGTGGAATGAATTTTTATGCGTAATTTGACGAAGTCAAAATTTGCACTCTCTGGTCATCTCCATAGGTGAAATCGATTGTCCAAGATCACCTCATTATGATCTGAAATTTTTGTTTTGATTGAGTTCGTTTTGACGGGAGAACAATATTATTGTTTCTGTTTTTTCATTTTCTTTATTCACATCCTTCTATTTACTGAATTTTCTATCAAATCCTTTTCTGCATTTCTATTTTCTTCGTTTTATTTTCTGTGTTATGGACCATAGCCCATTGAGCACAAAGAATTTTTTCTTTGATGAGAATCGATCTCGGAGTCTGTTACTACTCAACGGTTGAAGTTTAATTTTACCCCCACTACTAGAGAACTACATGTATTTATAATCAGGAATTGACGAGAGTATCTATTCGGTGGAAACTATTGTGATATTTTTTTGCTATCAATCAACCATTTCTACCCCCGTTATCCTAGGACTCGATTGCAATCTAGCCATTTGCAAGTTACCAAAATCAGGTTTAAATTAAACTTATGATGTCCAGTTCTCGTTCATCTTTGTGATCAATTGATTTTCTTTTCACTGACCAGTAGTCTCCAAAAGATTTCAGTTGAGAGTAGAATCTAATCTCTGACAATTAGACGACAGTTTTCTGTCCCTCTTATCATCAGAGTTTTACAATACGACAACTTGATAAAGAATCCTCTCTATGGGTTACAGAAAACTATCTAGTTTTCGATTGCTGGAGAACCCTATTACTATCTTATAGCATGAAGTTTTCAGATTTCAGATCAATGTAGTAACTCAGTTTCCTCATGATTCTGGAGTTTGAATAACTTCAGCCACTGTTGGAACAGTTATGCCCTCCTTGGAGAATTTCGTTGCTAAACTCATTCGCAATCATTTGAATGCTCTCTGATTATGCATGCTAGAGTTAACACTCTCATCAATACCTCATTTGATTCATACAGGTCATCAAATTCTATGGTTAGTTTTATGGCAACCTGTCAATTTCAGCAAGTAGTGAGCCATGTGTATAAATGTATTGAAGTCCGGCTACAACCATCTCGTTTGTTACTTACTAGGACAAGTCTCTATGATCAGACTTGAAGTGGTTCAGCTTGATTTAGCTGTTTTCTATGATTAATCATCATCAGAGATCTTTCCAATCAGTTGATTTTCTCTCCTTTCTCACCCACTACATCCAATCTCCCTGCAATCACGCTCATTATTTTTCATGATAGTCCTCTCATCTTGTGATTTTTGAACAGTGAGGATACAATTCCAATCATAAGCATATCTACTGCCTGAAGTAAATCTTGGTTTCTGGTTCTGTGAAGATCGAGAGCTATCCACTGAACTATACTAGAGAATAAGATGTTCATACTGTTGAGGGCGGAAGCTTTGTTCACATTTCAGATCTGTTCCTCTTCTGTTGTCATTAAATCACTCAGACCCTTCCATGATAGAGTCAAACTGACAGTCTCGTAGCGAACTTTGATGCAAACTTATAAATACTTGAGCGGATGAGTATGTGTACGAGCCGAGTAAACTAGCCATTTCGAAGTTTCGTAACGACAAACTTCAAATCGGTCCTTCATTAATGCATTAAGATGTTGAGATCTCATTAAATCCTGAGTTCAACCACGTTTGCTCAATCATCAGCTCATTTACATTCAACAAGGAGATTCATTCCATCTCTATTCTGATTGTGATATTGCACATGTACTGTGGGCCGGGAGTCACTTCCTGTTGTTTGATGCTTCCAAGAATTTGAGTCATCTCTCTGATTATGAAGGTCAGGTGGGTTTATCGAAGTGAATTGAATGCAAACTTCGAGTCCTCCAACTTATCCAGCTCCAAGAGTTTTTCCTTTGATGAGAATCGAACCTGAGGATTGCCTCCCCTTGAAGGTGAAGTCACATCTCATTCTCTCACTGGAAGACCATTTGAGATCGAGCATTGCATCTGTTTGATGGAAACTCTCAACTAAACCATTTCTATCCATGTTTCCCCAGGTCCCAATTGCAATCTATCCATCTCTCAGTCACCAGAATTGGGAAAACTTGTAGAGCCCAATTTTGATTCGAATTTTCCACGAGAATCTTTCTAATTGATTGGTTTTCGCCTTTTCGACTTTTTGACTTTTTGACTGTTATAGTTCGTTGTAGAGTGAATGAAGTTAAAAGTTAATCTTCAACAATTAGATGATAATTCCCAGCATATTTTTCCCTTCATGTTTTTTACAAATCTTCAACCAGATTGCAAACTCTTCCCATGAGCTGCAGATATTAAATCATTCATTACCCTCTTAATCAAGTTTTACTGACATTCTCGTAACAAAAGATTATTCGGATCGTGATTATTGAATATTTATCGAATCGTCAGTTTACTACGAATCATGGAGAAAATTCCTTTCAAATCGATCATTATATCACACATTCACCACAAATCATGAGTAGAGGTTATTTTTCGTTGTTTTATATCTTGATTGTGGAAGCTGCGTAGGTTAATCGACGTGAATTTGGGTAAAATTATGCGTTATCTGATGCATTCAGCATTAGGAATTTTTTTAATGAGAATCGATTCCAGAGCATGCTACTACTTGTCTGTGAAGTTTCCCTTTATTTTTTATCGGAGGACCATCTGTAAAAATAATCATAAATTAACGAAAGCACCTGAAT
This sequence comes from Brevipalpus yothersi, assembly GCA_003956705.1. Taxonomy (NCBI): domain Eukaryota; kingdom Metazoa; phylum Arthropoda; class Arachnida; order Trombidiformes; family Tenuipalpidae; genus Brevipalpus; species Brevipalpus yothersi. The sequence goes on from QZCP01000394.1 coordinate 16,541, forward strand.
CACTTGCTGGTCTTTCATGAACCATTTTTATTCCCGTTATCTTAGGTGTTAATTTTATCTATCAGTCTGCATGTGAATGAATCGAGTTATACCTGAAGTGCCCGAATTCACCTCCAATTCTCTATGAAAATTTTTCTAATCAATTGGTTTTCTCCTAGGATGGTACAACGGTTGACAGTAAATGAAGTTAAAATCTAATTTCCAACAATGAGTTCACGATTTTCGGTGTGTTTTCTCGTATGTGTTTTACAATACGTCAACTAGGTCAGTAATTCTTCCTATGAATTAGAATAAGGAATCACATGATTTTCAACTCCTTAAAACTCTAAAACCCATCTAATTGCATAAGATCTGGGAATTACAGACGACGATAATATCTCAGTTCCCACATGATTCTACAATTTGAATAACTTCAGCCCCGGTTCAAACAATTATGACCCACTCAGAGAATTCCTTCGGAAAACTCATTCACAATTATTTGGAGGCTTTTTGATCATGCATGATAGAGTTAGCGCTCTCATGAATACCTAATTGGATTCATATAAGTTGTTGGGGTAAGTTCATAATGTAACTTGTTGATTTCAACAAATTTTGTGTCACAATCATTCATAGAAGATTCAAGGACAGTTCTATGATCAGACATGAACTGGTTCTAGCTTGACTTGGTTTTTTCTGTTATTCAATTTTGAAAATCATTCCAATCACTTGATTTTCTCTTTAATAAGAATACTAATCGAATCGCTTTTGGATGTAAGTCGTGACATTTGATCCTTGGTAAACCTGTAATTACAATTTCTCCAGGTAAATCTTCCTATCAACACGCTTATTATTTTTCAAGATAGTCTTCTCATCTTGTGATTCTTCAAGAATAAGGTGGAACATAACTATTGCTCAAAGTGAATTTTGTTGATATCCGAATCGGTAATGATTGATAGCTAATTACTATTCACTAAACTATTTTAGGTTTTCATCGTTTATGATCAAAGTTTTATTTCTATTTTCAGATTTGGACTTCTTTAGCTTATATCGAATCTCCATTTCTTTTCAAGATGAGGTATTACTGACCATTTTGTGGCAGTTTTCAATGCAAACTCAATGCTTGATCGGACAAATGTGGACCTAGTGCACATAAACCCAATGAACTAGCAAGTTACAAGTTTCGCTACGATATACTCATACTCGTTCCTCCACTTGAGCATCAGGATCTTGTCATCTCAATCCTGAGGAACGTCTCTGCTCAATTGTCTGTTTACTCTTTTCCAGCAGGAAAACTTGCTTAATCACTATTGCGATATTATACACTTACTATAAACTGTGAATAAGTGTTGCTTTTTGTTGTTTGAGGCTTTCCAAAGAGAATGAATCACCTCTCCGTGTAGTCAATTCTATCATGCTGAGTCTAGAAACTTATTTGCTAGCAAAAAAACTGGTGAGTAAGAAAAAATTAATTTATTGAGAAAATTTTGCAAAATAAAATCAGAGGAAATAGTTGAATCGAGAAAAACGAGTTCAAGTCTGATCTATCAAATCGCCTGCGAATGAAAGAATGGATTACCTAAAACTGACCGAAGATCAGAGAAAAACAATTCTCTGATAGATTGCAATTTGACTTATCCATCTTCAAGTTGAAAACATTGAAAGATATGATGAAAAGTGAATGATGATAAGCCGGAAGAGTAGAAAGAGATCAGAAGATCAGATGAGAAACTCAGATACAAAGCTTACATCCTCCCTTCTCGGTCTACCTTGAAAGTTCTAGGCCCCTTCAATGTTTGCCCTCTTTCTTCATAGTGAATTTAAGATTAAGAAGAGTATTTTCAACACCTCCAAAATCTGGAACTGATTTTCTATTCGAATCTCCAATTGTTTTAGAATAAAATGATTGTGTTCGGACATCCGCTTGAGTACTCTAACACAACTCGATATCATCAGCTCATTTTCCTTATTTTGCTATTTGAATTCTATTTTTTTACAATCTTCGGCTTTATTATCCAATTTATTTATTTTCCATAGTTTATCTGAGTCATTCTTGCCATCAAGCCCCCATATTTCGAAGGAAACCTCTTGCTATACGATTTCCCGATAGTTATTAAAAGTTTTGAATTTGAATTGAATTTCGAATCTCTGAAATAAGCTACTCTTTGAAATACACCCATTTGTTTCCATTTTCATGATAACTGAAATCTATTCAAGCTATATCATCAAACAGAATGCTCTGATTTTTCCAAAAATTTCTTGTCCCCAATTTTGGAATTTGGTCTTTTTCTGCTTTTGTATGACCGATATTTCATCGAGTTGTACGGATATCTGTCAAAGATAGCGATGACACCCTCATGCACAAAAAATGTCGGATATGTATCTGATCTCAATGAACTGACTAGTTCAAGTTTCAAAGCGAAAAAACAGAGCTCGCTTCTTCGTTTGATCAATTAAGTCTTCAGCTGTTGGAATTCAAAACTCCCACCAGTTGGTCCTGACTTGACGAGAGAGTCTTCTTCATCTCGACTGTTATACATGTATCACACATCATGAGTTATGGGTAGAACTCCTTACTTGTTATTTTGAGAATTTATCTGGTTCGAGCAGTGGAATAAACTCTCTGACTGAGTGATCTCAGATAGGTTTATCTCAGTGAATTGAGAGCGATCTCCAATCAATTAGACACACCAAGAATTGGAAACTTTCTCTTTGATTAGATTCGATCCCTGAATCTGAATCTGAAAACGGTGCTGCAAAGTTTTATCCTATTCCGCTACTTGAAGAATGTTTGTAAGGAAAAATTAACGAAACCATCTATTCGATGAAAACTTTCGTGATTGAAGCTTTGGAAACCAAACTTCAAACTAGCTCTAACTATTCTGCTTATGTTTTCCTAACAATAATAGAGATATTGACTATAGATGCATGATGAAGTGATTTCGATTAATCAGAAGAATTTTCCCCTCTCTTAGAGGTTACGAGTGTATTGGAAATATTATTTGATGCTTTTTTATATTGTTGGTTCCAGGATTTCTCGATGATCTTTGCAATAGCATTCAATACAGCATTGATCCATGTATTTTTAAAGGCATCCAAAACATACTTCGAAGGATAGCGCAAAGCTTTTGAATTACTATGCTTTGTAATACTTCTCTTGGATATGTGATTAGATTTGAACTCTCAGATTTTTTAGGTGCAACCATCTTGAACAATAAAATTTTCGAAAACTAGAGAGCTCTTTCTTGGTAGGAGCAAATACCATAGTCAAGAGCTTTGAAGCAGAAAGCGTCACTTATTTTCCCTACTCGAAAGTTCTTGCTCGATCGAAGTCGTCCACTGAAAGTCTCTCCTCGGTGCAGAATCAAATGGAGACAACAGTTGATAGATAAGAACAGAGAGCAAATTATTTAAAACTACCAAAATCAAAAAGAGTTCATTCAGGAATTATACCAATTTCTGTCAAGCAACTGAGCCAAAAAATTATAAAGCAGTAAAAGTCTATGTAAGGAATAACAAAGAAGAGAGAACAGAGCAGTGTAAGAAGAATTGGCAGATGGTACCAAAAACAGAAGGAAAGATAGTAACAGAGTAGTGAAGTATCTCAAAAAGATTGTTGTTGTTGTTTTTGAAATTCCAACAATTGTGGTGTCATGTATTAGTAATTGCCCAACTCTCGATGAGAGGCATGCTTAAGGCCTATCTTGAGCTTAGCAGATTGATAAGTATGAGTATCTTTGAGATAACCATTCATCGTGATGAGTCTGAATAACCACTTCAAGTATTTTGTTTCTAATTTCACTTCTGTCCTTCGACTAATCAAAGTCCTTTTGAATTCCTCAATTTAAGAGGCAGAATATTCTATTTATTTAATTCTATCGCTAAAATAATAGTTTCATCTATTTAAAAAAGCTGGATATTGTCGAAATATCGCTGGGAGTGGATTATACCATTGAAGACCTGAAAAATTAATACTCATGAGGCTATCCCAAAAAATTGTTCAAAATCTTCTATAAATTGATCTGATTCCATGAGATAATTTTCCTAGTTTCAGCCTTTTGAACCTCAGAAAAGTTTCCTAGAAAAGCAAAACAAGGAGAGTGTTAGCATTGTTTCGGGATCACTCCGTGATATCGCTTTCAATATTCCAACCAGGAGGCTCATTCATAAAACGAACATCCCAGAGCAACTGTTTCCAGCTCTCAATGATGAAAAGGAAAGATGCCCAGATAATGCAGAACTTTTTTCGGTTTTTTTTCTCAACCGCATTTTCCCCATGACTCTCTTCTTCATCTATTCTATACTTTTCAACTGTATATTCTTCCGGTTTGAAATTCTCGGTTAAATAGTTTCAACAAATATTTACTTTGTCAATGAATTCAATTTTGATTCGTTGTGCTCTTGAAATCCCTTTCATTGAAGATTTCAGGAAACCAGTGGATGAATCATTCCAGCTGGTTTCTGCTTCGTTCAACTGTTTTTTATGATTGTTTTGTGAAAATTTTTCTAATGAACTGATTTTCTCTTGATTTCACATATGGTCACTCCTTGCATAGTTAAATAGTAATTTTTTCAGGATTCTTCTCTCTTGATCATTTCGAAGAGTGATCTTTTCAACATTCGCGAACAAGAACTTTTTCAGAATACATCTTGCATTTCCCCATTCTCCTATTTTTGTGAATTTTGAGAAGCCAATATAATGTTTATAACAATTAGATTCTTAATTTTTGATTGCATCGATTAACCATGTTTGCAAATCCAGATTGATGGAAATCTTATTCTAGATGCTTGGACTTGATACTCAAAATGTTCAAATGCGTTCCCTTGTTCTTTCTAGCCTGCGTCTCCAGATCTGCAAGCTATCTTTCACAGTGGCTCATAATCAAAATTGACATAATATCGACGAAAAAGCTTTCTCCTTGTACATAAACCCTCACCATCATGTCATTTCTGAATATCCTTCCTGCATGAAATTCATGGAAGTCAAGTTGTATATACCAGTCTCACTCATACGAATGATTCAACATGCTTAATCAGAACATTCGCTGAATGAGATTACGACATTCAACGTAGTGATGACTTGAAAAAAGCTTGTAGTTCTCTTTAAACTACCTCGCCTGTATCAGAGATTTCTATTCTCGAAGTTCATTTTCGAGAATCCTTATAGTATTGAATATGAAAATCCAGCCCTAGTCTATTAGACTGGTTGGGAGGATAAAATTTATCCAATAGAATTTGCGACAAATGCGGGTGAAACTTTTATGGAGCCATATCGATTAAAGATAAGAAGCTACGCTATGAATTCGAGCCTCTCTGCCTTTCACAAAGTGATTTGTAAGACAGCTTCCAAATCTAAATTCATGATGTAAGATGATGAGAAAATAAGAGTCAAAGTTCACAGCCAGAAAGTTTATTGTATTACTCCCCTTTCAACAATATGCTACGATAATTAATTGTCACGATCATCAAGTGAATCAACATGAGGAAGGGCTCTATAAGTTCCATCCTTCCAAAAAATGAACAAAAACTATGATGTACATTCATACAACTTCAACTCAAAACCAAGGGAATCACCCGACAGCTTTCACTTTTACTCTCCATACTGGGCAGGATTGATCATTTTAGAACAGAGTTCACATTATGGGACTGTTGTCAGTTTTCTGTAAATATCGTAAATAAAATCTATCTACCTCGATTCTTCTTCAGAAAGATGCCTTTATACTGGGCTTCGAATCCAAGACAAAAAGTATTTGTGTACAATCTACTAATACTGAAATCTCATTGGATTAACTATTTCACGGTGCTTTCATGACTCTTCATCGAATTAATAGTATGATATTTACAAGGGTACAGAATAACGGTGAGGATATCTAATTTTCCCGATTTGAATAGTGTCATCAATCGTCATCCAAATCCTGCGATAGAGAGTTATATGATATTAAAATTTTTCTGAAATTGAGGATGTAGCTTGATGGCTGATCCTTAGGATACGAACTCATCAGCATTAATTTATTCGTTCTCGATTAGTAATCATAAGTTGATTTCTCCCATCACCAGAAGTATTGGCATTTTCTGATCATTGATAGAGAGATTTGAGTTACAAATATTGAATAATACTATGTGATACAAGAAAGAAATAGATAAGGGATTCTTTATTATTTGAAAGATGATTACGATTGACCAATTTTCTTCGCCTAGATACAATTTTCAGATTTCACTTGACAATCTTTCTCAAAAATCCATTTCTTCGCTGACATGGCTTTCCTCTATATCCTTAGATTCTCCCACATTCAGGGGTGAGCTCAGTTCGGTTATCCAATCGCAACGTGGACTTCAGCGATTCCTTGCTGAAAATACTGCTCAATCAGATTAGAATGGAGTGAGACTAGGAATCGAACCCAAACCCATCAGGAATCAGTTTTCACGCACAAGCCAAACATGACACTTGCTCATACTGAGATTTTAGTTATTGGAAAACAAATCACATCTTTTGCTCAGTTTGCAACCATAATCACCAGAATACGTGCTCAAATCGAGGAAAGTACCTTGATTGATCTGAGATTAATTTGCTGAATTACTCATAGCTAGTTTTAGGAATGAATGTAGCCATTTAATCTTGTCTATTTACTTGTTGAACTTGACAGTTTTCAGCGAGTCAGCAGAGTGAGGCATGATGCTTCAGTGATTCCATGATTCATTGGTATGGTAATTGAACTCAAGACAATAAGATGAAACCCAATAGATACACATGTACAAATGTACATACTTGAAAGTACGCAAGATGTATCTAAGGAGTTGATCAGGAAGATGAACTAAATTCTTCCATGGCTAGAAAACCTCTCAACTATTAACACTGAAATATTTAGGATGAGTGAATTTCCGCATGAGAAAAGATCATTAAGACCATCGATTGAGAACAAATTGTCTAGATATCGAGCTGAGCATTGATAAAAAATACATAGTATAACATTTTGTAGATGCATTTGTTAAAGTAGATATTTGAATGAGTCACAAAGAGTACATTCCTAAAAGATTGGATCATGGTAGGAGACCCATAACCTAGTCACATCTTATCGGACAACAGGGAATGATCATATTTCCTCAGTTAAGTTTATCACCCACTGAATTCTTCCCTCCTTTATTTCTCACGAAGAGCCTCCTAAATCAAGCTAGCATTCGATGTAGCCGAAATGTGAACTTGGACAGATCGGGCGTATATCCTATTTTTTCGTCACCCTCCAGCACTCGGTATGATTCTGTCGATATTTTGGAGAAAAATGAGACTTCTGGTAGTTTCATGCATTGAATTTACACGACTGCCCCCTCCTCTTTGGTTATTTCTTTGTCTATTCGTTGAATAAGATGTGAATGTATGTATTTGGATTGAAAGAAAAAATCGAGATAATTGAAGCTGAAAGAGCTGTTCTGATTTCCAAGGAAAAAACTTTAGCTCTTAGTTCCACAAGATCGAGCTTCTTTACTGAATCCTCAGTCGTATTTTCTAAGGAATTAACAGACAACAAGTTTTTGTTCCTTAAGTTCTCAATTAGAGTGCTATTTTGATTGTTTCTGGTTAGCTTGAAGAGACTGGAATTGAAGATTCCTTCTATTGTCTCGATGATCAAACATATTTTTGAATCAATGTGAAAGCTGAAATGATTGCTTGTCATCTTAATATCTCATCTCTTCACCTCTGCTCGAAAGTTTGGAAATGGCGAAAGTTCAAGCTTCGCCAATCTGGTATGATGAGTGATATTTCGTTTTGATTCGGAAGCTCAATCAATTTATGCATATACTCTCATTCACCTCTTCGAGACCATAGGCCATGAAGGCTAGGTTCACAGTGGGAACTTCTCAGGAATAATTTGCAAAAAGAGATAACCTGTGATAGAAACTATAAGTCGAGGTGCAAGGGTTGAGTTTTGCAAATCACCACAACATGGCTGCTTGTTATCTTCCGCTGCTCAAACTATAATGATCCATGATTTATGAGTTATGACCTGAAAAATCATCATGAAAAAATTCAAGAGAGTGATTGATATCACTTACTTGTGTTCACACTCTTCAAAATTCCCTTCAAAAGCTCCATGTTATAATAGTTCTCTTTCGAGATATCAGCATGATCATCATCCAATGAAAGCCACCTCCGACAAGGCTAATAATTTGAAAATCATGATGTTAGAGAATCCAGATTAATTCAAAACTTGTTTCAAAAGTTTAGATTTGATAGTTGAATCATTCCACCCTATTCCCTTGTTCTATCTAGCCTAGGACTTCAAATTTGAGCGAGCTACTAGGGAGCTGTGTTCACCAATCGAATTTGAGGTGATATCAATTAAAACACTCTTGTCTCCATGCATATAATACACTGTAAACTGTATTGATAGACTTCCGTTTGCATTGTTAAACTCGAGTCAGTAATACTGATCGTACAAAAGATTGAACATGTTGGTTCTCAATGGGATTGAAATATCAAATGGAAAAATGACTTGAAAAATGCAAGCTGTTTCTTACAAACTACCTTCCTTGTATCAAAAATTTCGCTCATTGAAGTGCGTTCCGATCAAATGCCAAAAATGTCAACATAGAAAGACAGCCCATCGACTAGACGAACTGAGAGAATGAAACTCCATTCAATAGAATTTTGGTTAGATGATGAAATTTTCATGGAGCCAGCTTAATCAGAGGTGATTAGTTGCATTACGAATCTGAGCCTTTTCGCCTCTTATCTGGTGACTTAAAGATTTCAAAATCTAAATCATGATATAAGAGAGAGAGAAACCATAAGAGCTAAAGTTCTTGGCCAGCAAGTCCACTGTGTTGTCTTTCCTCATTATGTTTGAGGGTTGGTTCAAGTTTCGTCATCTCATGCGTGAAAATAGATTTTTTGTAACGTCAAAAATGGAGTTGATGATTGAATTACTAGATGATCAAATCAATTTGGATGTCAAATCAAACTAATTGGTGAAGCTGTGATTTATGAACTGAGATTGGAGGCTCAGAACTGATATATGACAAAATTATTAATCATTCAATGTTACTCATTGTCTGTCTAATTGAAGACTTGATAATATGGACTCTTTGGTCAGCCCATAATTGTTAAGTATGGTATTGTTGATCATGAATGCAGATATAATATTTTAAGAGCAAAATTTCAACTGACAATTGTTCGAATACTGATATATGTATTTATACCTGTGATGAACAATTCAACTAGACTGTGAGGGATCAATTGGATAAAAACATATGACAGAAGAGAGCATGCCTTTCTTCTGATGAATATTTTGATCTGATTTGTCATTTGATTATTCGACTGGTTCTGATGTACAATTGCAACCCACGTTTCTATAGGTTTATCGTTTTTCTGATAAGAAGGTCTTTCATCCACTTATCTCACATCTATTGAGGTGCTGCTGAACATCATACTGGAATTGCTTCAAGATGGTGAATACTAGGTTAAAATAATTTTGCTCACATTATTCGACTCCAGCGGTCGTCATCTATGAGCCATAGCAAGGAACTGCGTTCCAATTGAGTTGATAACGATATGAGCTGTGAATGGAGAAGATTATCATAAAACCAAGATGTCACTTGAGGTACGATCGCGATGAGCATTCACCTCTATATACATTCAATATCTATTCAAAACCTTTCTCGAGAAATTGCACAACAGCTGTCGCTCGTCTTCAACGTATCTCAAGAAATGAATTATTTTCAAACAAACTTTAAATGAAAAGAGTTTCAGAAGCTGTCTCTGAATCATCGTGCTATCGATTTATCTTCCTGGGTTCCCAGCCAAAAAAACTCCTGATGAGTGATGGGAGTTGAATCGAAGTGAACTAGATAAGGGAGATTTGTGCATAATCTAATATCAAACTCGTTCAAATGTGACTATTGCGTGATGTTTAGAAATGGACCCTCATTGGATTTTGTTGATTTAATGCTCATAACTAATAGAGTAACGTTTGAGTTATCTAATTTTTTCTTTTGGACGGTGTTATAAATTGTTACTCGAGACTTGAGGCAAGAAGTTGCACGATACTAGATCTCTTTTTGAAATTGAGGATTTAGCTTGACGGCTGATCCTTAGGATACGAACTCATCAGCATTAATTTATTCGTCCTCGATTAGTAATCATAAGTTAATTTTTTCCACCACTAGGAGTACTTGCATTTTCTGATTATCATTACAGATAAAAAAGTTCAAGTTGAAAATATTCGAAGGATTGAAGGAAGACAGACAGTGTTCTTTTATTACCTGAAGATGATATAAATTGACTGATCATCTTTCACTAGAATATAGCTGATCCCTCTGTTACTTCTTCCTGAAGATTCATCTCTATGCTCGGATGGCTTTTTTCTGCATTCTCGAATTCTGCATTATTGGAGAGCTCGTTTTCTTGTATTCCTTCGGACTGATCATCAACCTCATTGGTTCCAAGCTGTTAACGCTTCTCAATCAGATAAGAATGAAGTGAGACCAGGAATCGAACTCAAACCTATACGAAATTAGTTCTCACGCACAAGCCCAACATGACACTCCCACCTACTGACATAGTTGCCCCTCAAAAACAAATCACATCCCTTGCTTATTTTACAACTATCCTCATTGAAATATGGAAACGAGGAGAGAATCTCCATAGATAACAGATTATAGCTCTTAATCATAGATCAAAACTTAATGAGTTGAAGAAATTAAAGTGGTCAAGTAAGCTCATTCAATCTTGTCTATTTACTTGTTGAGTTTGAGAGTATCAAGCAGGTGAGCAGAACAAGGTATGACTCTTCATTGATATCGTGACCCATAGAGATCGAACTCAAGAGAACAAGATAAAACTCATCAGACACAATATTGACCGTACACGCAATGTATCTAAGGTAGTGATTTGAAAGATGAATCATAACTGTTTATTGCTCAACAAACTAATCATTAATTGATTCAAAACCATGGCTAGAATGAACCTTAGAAGGCAATCAATTTGGCTGGGAGAAAAACGAACACAATGTCACAATAATGATGACAGAGAATTTTGAACTTTTCGAATATAACCGTAGCTTTGGCACTCTCTTCATATCTATTATCGAGCTCAAGAAACCAGTTCTCGTTAGAGGTTCTAATACAATCGGTTGTCCGCAATATTGATGTTTTTTGATTGTGATGCACCTTCACTTGCTCTTCCCACTAACGAGGGATGTTGAAGATTGGAACTTTACTATGTTTGTTGATCAAAAGTGAAGAGAATGAGTTGGAGTAAGCATCAGTTCATTGAGAAAGAAGACAGAGAAGATTTTTTTCTGCCATGATTTTATGTAAAAAATATCACATTCCAATTTTTTGCCATTTTCAAGCTTTGCAACCTTTTTAAACTGTATAGTGAGAGTTATCATCCCGCTGGAAACTATTCCGATATGCCAGAAAGCTTTGTCACTAATTATTCAATAGAATCAGAGTTTTTTGTTGAGATACTGTGGTCAGAAATCATCAAAATATTCTATCTCGTGGCCAAAAATTTTCGCACCAGAAGAGCAGAAGAGATACACAAAGCTAGGTCAAACTAGCTTTAGGAGCATGTGTAATTTCATCAGTCATTTTGATTGATAATCAACCAAAGATATAATTGAGTAAAATATGCATTTAGGGTTAGCCTGCATTCACTCGAAAATCCGAAGTATGATGGTAGCCTAACAGGTGCTCAGCATTAGTCGGAAGTGAGTAGTTAAATCTGATCCAGGAAAGCTCTGCAAGGTATAAAGGTAACACATTCCTGCAATACAATATTGAAATACATGTAATATTGAAATAATGACTGAAATACAAGTAATTTTATCTCAGAAATGAAGAATATTTAGTGAAAAATGTCTGCCATATTCTTATCCTTGAGATGAGATAAAGTAAGCGAGGTCCCATAATCCGAATTGTAAAGGAAACAGAAGCCTTTTTCTCCCTGTGTTTTCAATAAACGCCTTATTATATTCCTCGTACATTGTGTATTATGATCTAGGGCTCATGCCAACACAACCTCTTCAAACAGTTGAAGTATGTTGTGGAAATTGAGCATCCACCATGATTGATTCCAAGATGCCAAAGGACTTGATCTCCTGGAGCCACTCAGATGATAAACTTTTGAATCTTTAGCGAACCATACGAATCTCAGCCTTTGAATGAGAGTTGCTACTTGTCAACTTCCTTGGAGGCACTCGACATAGCAATTCCCATGATGAAACATATGGACATGATGCCCCTGCCAAATGTGAAAAATGTAATAAACTAATTCTAACTGCACCAAAATCAACGAATTACGAACAAGTGAAAAGCGTGCATCATCAACCAATCATGTATTGAGGAAAGCTATAAACAAAGCGCTGAGTCTTCCAAGTGATTCTCATGAAGCTACTCTTCAATTTAGAGAGTGATGATTCTTGCGTAATGTAAAATAGAACATTCAAATGATGCTCCGAGCCAGTGTCCACCCTCATTTCACTAGAGTAAGCTTTTGCTACTTTTATGCCCTTTTTGACAGTTGATGATAGAATTTCACCTTGGAGCAGCACGGTGAGTTTAAAGAGATAACCATCTGAAAAAGTGCTGACCATATGCAAGGTGAAATACTTCTCATTCAGAATAAATGATAATACGCTCAACTGTATTCACAATTTGAGCTGATGTTCTTCTAAATGTCTGGAGTACATTGTTAGCTATTCCCTGCCATCTCACAGTCGAAACTTAGATTTTGACTGACTTCGCCTAAAACTTCCAGGTTCTGAATGGGAAGACTCTTGTCTGGTTCATAAAGATCAATTTTATCTCTTCAAGAAGTTGCTTTCCATTGGGTAAAAGTGATGATTTTAAGCATTGTTGAAAAAAATCAGCAAAAGATGTTCCAAACCAGTGCCCAGTATCGGTTCCTAGTTTTCCTGAAGTGGACTTTTACCAATTCTTCTTCACAGTTGACGACAGAATTAGATCTTGAATTCTAACCAAGGTCTCAAAAAAATTGCAAGAAAGATATAAATAATTAAAACAGAGGCCATTATTCGGAAAAATGACTGCATTCGCTTGAGAATCAGTGTAAAACATTCAACTACATGTAGGTTTCCATTTTGGACCATGATGCTCCCCTGCTCAAAGTACATTGTTAACTTGTCTTTGCCATTCTATTCTATTGATATTTCACTTGACTGAATTTTCGCGATCATAATCCATTGTATATTGATGAAGAGACTCTTGCTTGTCTCATATGTTTTAATTATCATTCGAACATTCTGAACGTTCTCCACAATCAAATTAAAATCGATCATGGAAGCGATCAAGTCCAAGACTATGAGACGTAATTTTGCATACACATACTGAATTAGTGTCCAGCATCGAATCATCGTTTTCTGAAGTGGACTCTTACTGATTCTTCTCCACAATTGACGATAGAAGTAGACCTTGAATTGTTGATAAGCTCAGAGAAAATAGCCAGAAAAAGATCAAAATCGTAAACAGTGCTCATCATTTGAAAGGATGAACGCATATTTTTGAGAATCGGTGATGAAGCATCCAACTGTATTCACATCCTTCTATGAACTCTTCATATTGTATACATGGATGATATTCTAACTGCTCAAAGTAAATTGTTAGTTTGTCTTTGTGATTCAATCCTAAGATATATTTCGACTAAATTTTCCCATTCAGAATACCCCAGATATTGAGGAAGAAACTCTTGCCTGCTCCATGCGTATTAAGCATCACTTGAGCTTCACATCCGGAGTGTTCTCCACAATCAAATTAAAATCGGCTGCGAGCAGTAATCGAACACATAACCGTGAGACGAAATTTTGCACTCACAATCTGAGCTGTCTACAGAACAGATGCATGATAGTCGTCCGAAAAAATGAACCCATTCTTATCGATGTCCCATGACCTCACGACTGCAATCTCTAAAATATGTAAAGTAGAGAATTTATGAATGAGATAGAGGTTAAGATTGTTGAGTGACTGTGAAAATTGTCTTACTAAGCGATGAGGCCCCAAAAATAGTTGAGGAAAAATATTTTCACGAATATAATCATTGAGTTTAAGGGAGATGTATTTTTCGGTAAGGCGAGGAAGGAAAAATATCTTGAGCATAAGAAGATGCGGATGGAAAGAGGGAAAGTAACCAACGATTCTTGCATGATATTTTTTGACTATAGCCTTTCAATGAAAAATTCTGATTTCATTAAAATTTATGTCTGTCATCGCTAGAATTTTGGTTTTTTCTGTAGTGAAAGATGATACGATCGTTCAATCAAGATTTTTCCATTGAAATACGATTTCTCTATTCATCTCTTGATGAAAAGTAGCAGGAACTGTATCATTGCTTGCTGATGTGATGATTGGACATGCAAAACATCAGCCTTATATCAATGAACTCGTGAATGAACTTATAAGAATTATTCTAAACTGGCCATGATCCAATTTGCATTATTCTGTGTCCTGTTAATCAGCTTCGAGATACAGGAATATTGAAATATATCGGAATCTCCCAGTGCAAAAGCGACCAACACCATTGAATTATGTAGAACAAACTGCTCAGCTAAACACTGAGGCCTGGGGATTGAAAGTTCGTAAATACATCTACTAGGCTTGGATGAGATGATAGAGAATGAAAATTGTGATGAAAGAAACCAGCTAACATTTACATGAAGATGATTGACAATCTAAGTTAGAGGGCTCATCAAAAGTACACCGCAGTTAAAATTGAATAGCCACAATCTGAGATGCATCTTGCAGGTTCTTGATGGAATCACGATCATTTTTCAAATGCTTTTCGATAGATTGAACTATTGTTCGAGATTCAAACGATCCCAGCCATAGAAACTGTCCTCAAAATTGTTACCAATTTATTTTCCATAAGAATTGGCTCATCTCTCTTCATTGTTCTCCATTGGGGAGAGGAAATCATAAGCCTGCAATTGGAGATTTTGTGACCAGAGGTTTCTCCCTAACTAACCAAATATAATTCGAATTTTTATGCTTTTGTTTTTCTACTCTCATTCAAAGTTACCAAGCGATTCAGGAAACTTATACGTTCAATTCCCTAACGTCTCATCATAAAGTTATCACCGTTCACATCTCGCTTCCAAAGATGATCAGTACATCATGAGTATTGATAGAGTACATCATCAGCCGTTTTCTCAAATGGATGTCAGAGGCCAATACATTTATGCCTCCCACAAGGTACACCTCTGCTTATATTTCCTCATAATTGAAATGAAAGGGCTATCTTACATGGGATGAACGATTCGCTCAGGGCCTATCATCCAAGAGATCAATTATAGGCTATAGAAAAATCAGCGATAACATATTAGACTGGAAAAGCATTTTGAATTGATGATCATCCTCTATCAACACAAGGATATGCTTGTTAGCTTATTCTTGCCATCGGGCTTCAGGCAGATCTTGGACAGAATTCTCCTTATCATCAAATAGGATCAATCAGGTATTAATAAAGAGTCTCTAATGTGATTGTGTAATTGTGAGTTCCATTTCTTGAAATTTGAATGCTGAAAATTCGTTACAATCAAATCAAATCAAACCAGTCGTCAATAGTAATTGAACACAGAGTCATGTGATATCACTCGACAGACAAACCCTAACTGTATGCATGTACAGGCTGAATCTATGTGAGGTATCCGAAAAATGAACCTGATTCGATTGATGCTTGATGACCTCACGCCTACAATGACTAATGCTTCTTTCTGAATAACTTGGCAATAAAAGAGTTTTTTGAATGAGATAACTTCGAAAGGAACAATGAATACAGCTTGTGATAGATGTGTTCGCACTTAGTCGATGAATCAGAATCACTCTCAGCGCCGAAGCAAAACAATTTAAAATTCAAAATCGAAGATAACATGTCCAAATAAAACTCTAGAAATCCGATGAACCAATCTCTCTGGCACAAAAACCACTGAACCGAGAACAGGAGGAGAGTTCTTACAAAATTCTATGTAGGAAGGAATGGATCCAACAAGTGATCAACCCACAGGTGCCTGTTATTCTTTTCAGCCCTCCAACCTTCTAGAGTGAATTTGAAAGATTAAAATGCAACTTTCTTCCTCATTGAATGAGGTACTCACAGTCGATTTATAAGCCCACAATAGAGCTAGAAGAGGTTCCCTTCAATTTACTCGTTGTATTCGGTTGATATAAACTGGTGACCAGACTGAAGATATTAATATAAGCGGCCAATATTTGAGGGACGTGAAAAAGAGTGACTATCAATTGGAGCCACGATTCGTAAGGGTTTAGTTTATCGATTAATTCAAACACATGACCAAAACACCCTTGCAAAATGCGAAAAATTTGATAAACTGATTTTATCTGTCGGAAAATCACTAAATTACGAACAGTATAAAAGTATGCACCATCAGCCAATTCCATCATGATATGAGCAAATAGCGAGACATATGTCTCTCTGTATAGGCAAACTGATGGATTCTCCAAGTCATTCTCGAAAAGAGCTCATCATTGGAGATGAGTAATGATTCTTGAGTACTGTAAAATAGAACAATCAAAAGATACACCAAACCAGCGTACAGCATCGATTCTTCGCTTCACTAGAGTGAACTCACGATTCTTCTCCCGCTTCTCAGCCCGTATGCTCGAAGCCAATGTCCAGCATCGATTCCTTGTTTTCCTGAAGAAAGCTCCTGCTACATTCCACACATCTTAACAGTTAATGATAGTTTTTGACCTTGAATGAGAAACTGATAAAAAAAACTATTAAACAAGAGATGAACATCCGAAATAGTGCTCATCATATGCAAGATGTAATACTTGTCATTCGAAATGAATGACGATGCATTTATTTGTTTTTGTGATTTGATCTGATGTTCTTCCAACTGCATGGAGTACATTGCTAGCTATTCCTCCTCATTTCACACCTTCAAAACCCTGAATTTTGGCTGACTTTGATAACCTCATGACTGAAATCACTAATACAACTAAAACAGAAAATTTTGAAGAAAGGCCAATGATCAAAACTGCCCTTTCTCAGATTTCAATGGAACTTCCTTATCATATGTTATCGAGTGTGATAAGACCAAAAAAACAGATAAAAACTCTGTGTGACTCATACTTTCAGAGATAAAGCCATTTTCTTCTTTTTCGCTATCTGAAAAACGTGTCTTACACACAAAAGTGAATTAACAGAGCCTATTCAATTGATTCTGGAACAGTTGATTGCCCCCCAAATGAAGTTTTATCCGTTTATATCCCAGGAATATGAGCAATTTTATATGAGGAACGAAAAGTTTCAAAGATTGAATCTTAACGTTACTATTTTTCACAAGATAAGATGAAGGTAGCGAGGCCACGTGACGTTTATTGTAGAGAGAGAAAAGCTTTTCTCTGTATTTTTTATTTGGAGAACTGGATCTTGGTTTAAAAATTATCTATGCATCAACACTGATATTGAGATACCAATAGACTGGATTAACTCATCTAGAACCAGTCAACGGATCAACTTTTCAATTCTTGGCAATGCATAACAATATCAGCCATGAAATTATTGACGTGAACAGAGTATGCCTCGACCCAACAATCTACATGATATCACTCATAAGCAGAGTAACTAATTTTTTTCAGTCAGAATTTTTTCAATATCCATGTAAAGAAAAAGTGAAGTGACACTACCCTTAGAGCACTGAAAATCTGATTAATCAATCTTATTGGTATCTAATCACTAGCATAAAATGAGTGCCAAAGCTACATCAATTTGTGATTTAAGTGAGTTGTGAATCTTCCAATTGATCTGCGTGAAGTTGTTCTTCATTAGAAAGAAGTAATGATATTTTAGTATCGTTGAAGAAGATAATCAGAATGAGTTCCAATCTAGGGTCTAGCATCGATTCCTCATTTTCTCGAAGCTGACTTTTGCTAATTTTTCTCCACTGTTGACGATAGAAATATGCCTCGAATAGTTCACAAGCTCTGGAAGAAATTGCCAGAGAGAGATAAACATATGATTGCTCATCATTTGTGAGAATAAACGCATGTTATTAAGAATCAGTGTCAAAACATTCAAGTGTGTCCACATTTCAAATCGATAATAGCCCAAATCCCTAAAGTGCATCGTTAGCTTGTCTTTGTCATTTCTCTTATATGTTTTGAGATTTTAGATTTCGACTCAAATTTTCCAAACAGAATACACCAGATATCGATGAAAGGTTTCTTAATCTGCTCATACACTTTATTTATATCCGACAACTTGTCAGAGTTTACATTCTGGGCATTCTTCACGAATAAATTAAAATCGGCCGTGGATAGTGATCAAACCCAAGACCATGAGACGTGATTTTGCATGCACAATCTGAGCTGTCTATCGAACTTGAAACTCAAGAATATGAGCTCAACTCGATCAATATTTGATTATCTCCTGACTGAAATCGCGGAAACAAGCAAAGCTGAAAATTTCAAATTGTTCAGATGCGAAGATGTCTGCCGCACATTGATCAATAAATAGAGTTCATTCAACTGATTTTAGAACAGTCGATTGGCCTGAAATGTGATAATTCTGGTAGTTAATATTTTGAGAATATAAGCAATTTCATATCAGGAACGAAAAATATCGAAGAATATCTTTACCACACTGTTTCCCACCAGATGAGCTGAAATAAGTGAGGTCATGCAACATTCATTGTAGAGAGACTGTATTTCTCTGTATTTTTGACGGATATACCTTTCTCCACATTCGAGAAAATTAATCTTTTAGAGGATTGAGTTATGGGTTAAAACTTATCTATGCATTGAAACCGATTATGAGATACTGGAAGACTTGATCTTATCATCAGAAACCAATCAACTGATCAACTTTCCAATTATTTGCAAGGTATACCTATATCAGCCATGAGATTTGCATCATAGAAAACTCTACCTAATAATTCACATGATGTCAACTACTACCAAAGTAGCTAATTTTTTTCGATTGAAACAGTCAGAATTTTTCTGAAGATCAAATCAAAGGGAAAATAAAGTGAAAGTGATACTAGAATGCACCCTTAGAATACCAAAAATCCAATTAATCAATCTTATTGGTACCAAATTCAACTAATCACGAGCAGAAAATAAGTGCCAAAGTTATCAGCGAAGTTGCGAATTTTTCAGAAGATTTGCGTGAAGTTGTCTTCCTTTGGGAAGAAGTAATGATTCCTGGACACTGTTGAGGAAAATCAGTAGAAGATGTTCCAAATTAGTGTCCAGCATCGATTGCTATTTCTCCTAAAGTGGACTTTTACCAATTCATCTCCATGGTTGACGATAGAATTAGACCTTGGATAAAACCTTATAAACTGTGTAGAAAAAATTGCTAGAAAGAGATAAATATCTGAAACAGTACTCATCATTTGAAAAAATATGCATATTTTTAAGAATCAGCAATAAAAATATTAACTGTATTCCCATTCTCTGTTCAAACGCATTCACGTGTATTTTCATGCTATAAAAATCGATGATGTTTCAAGTTCTCAAAGGACATTTTTAGCTTTTTCTTCGTCATTCAACTTTGTGATACTTTTTAATGAATTTTTCCAATCAGAATACACCAGATATTGAGGAAGAGACTCGTTCCATACGTATCAATCATCTCTTGGACTTCACTTTCGGAAAGTTGTCAATAATCAAATTAAAATCGGCTGCAGACAGTGATCGAACACATAACCGTGAGACGAAATTTTGCACTCACAATCTGAGCTGTCTACAGAACAGATGCATGATAGTCGTCCGAAAAAATGAACCCATTCTTATCGATGTCCCATGACCTCACGACTGCAATCTCTAAAATATGTAAAGTAGAGAGTTTATGAATGAGATAGAGGTTAAGATTGTAGAGGGACTGTGAAAATTGTCTTACTAAGCGATGAGGCCCAATAAATAGTTAAGGAAAAATATTTTCACGAATGTATTCATTGAGTTTAAGGAAGATGCATTTTTTAGTAAGGCACAGAGGGAAAAACATCATGAGCATAAGAAGATGCGGATGAAAAGAGGGAAAGTAATCAACGATAAATGGGAAGAGATGAGAGGCCAGACACTCATTTTGGGCCCATATAATGGCGTTTCTCATCGATGGCTAGTGATTATGGTTACAGAAAATCTTTTGAAATCATCATCAAATTCAACCCTGACTTTGTATCAATGATTAAGAAAGAGTCAAAAATATTCGCCCAAAATCACCACATTTAAAGCCATTATCATCATTTCATTTGTTATTCAGACAGTGAGTGTGTGTGCATCTAATCGAAATGACCCCATAAGAAGGATGCGGATATCATGCATTTTTGGTTCCTTTTTTCACTTTCAATCATCTTTCTCTCTCTCTTTATTATCTTACTCTCACTTGAATAGCCACACAATCATTAGCTATATGGAAGGGAGGATGAAGATGAAGATGAGAGAGAAAGAATTTATGGACATACATCTTTTGTTTCCCTGGAGAAGCCCGATTATGTGTATATGAATTTTTACACCCAAAGACAATGAATGAATGGAGGAGTGATGATTTATGCAGTCCGAATAGTACCAAAAATGCCATTCATTGGCTTCCATGAGTGTATATGTGTATATGTATGTGTGTGTTTGTTGAGATGAGAGTGAAAGATTAGACTTGAGGCACCATTTTTGGTGTAAATATTCATGGAGAGGGAGAGAGGAAGAATGAAATAGAGGATGCTGAACGATAAAAATTTTTGCTGATGATATAGAGAAAAGCTCATTTTTCATCCTCTTCATACAGCCTCCGGAGCAATTCAGCCAGTTTTAGATAGAGAGAGAGAGAGAGAGTATGAAAGGTCAACAGTTACTTTACTGTCTGGGCATTCAGTAGTCTCTGATAATGTTCACTGAGTCTAGATGGATGACCAGTCATATTTGGTATCCATAAAATTTGTCTTCTCAGCATCCGCATCACTTTTTAAAAATAAACTCAAGCAAATAGAGAGAGAGAGAGAGAGAGAGAGAGAGAGAGAGAGAGAGAGAGAGAGAGAGAGATGTGAATGTGTATGTGTAGGTGTGAGAAAGTAGGCAAGAGTCTATTGTTCTTTTTGGACGATTCATTTGGGAATAATCATTGGTTGTAATTACACATTGGACACTGGGCGATGAAAGAAAAGAGAAAGTGGAAAGATTCTCGAGATTGGGAATGGAAAGAATGAATGTCCATCCATAATGTGTATGGTGTGTGTGTGAGTTGCATGATATATTTGAGTGTCAATTTATTGGATCCCATTCTAAATGTCTGATGATAGTATGCTTGGAAATAGAATCGAAAAATATCTTGGTCTGTAATCTGTGAATGAATTCTCATCTTTCACCCGAAAGTCATTGGAATCATGGGAAAAAGAGAAAGAGAGAGGCAAAGAGGTATATCTGTGAACACTCGGCAATGTTTAGCCATGCCAAGCCAATCTCGATGTCGATTCCGTTGAGCCATCAGAATGTAATTACTCCTGTAATTCTTCCTCTTCCATGAACACTTTCATTATCATCATTACTCCACGGAAGATCGACATCGATTTCATTCCATTTCATCCAACATTATTTGACTCCCCAAGTCACTCTCTCTCTCTCTCTCTGCTCTCTTTTATGTATACCAAATACCTAATGTAAAAAGACTAGCTTGCTTACTCTTTCATCCTGTTAATAGGCACAATAACAGTGACAATCAGCACTTACTTTGCTGTCTCTCTCTCTCTCTCTCTCTCTCTCTCTCTCTCTCTCTCTCTCTCTCTCTCTCTCTCTCTCTCTCTCTCTCTTTCTTTCTTCTCATGCTAGTTAGCAGTGTTCAGATCATTAACGAATCTTAACCGAATGATGGACCTTAAGAAGATGAAAGTGAGAGCAAGAGAAAAAAAGGATAGAAAGAAAGTGAGGAAATCAGCGACCTGATGATAATGAATCAGGTTCAAAGGTAGGTGGCAATGAGATTGTTGCCGAAAAAAGTAAGGCAAGTAGTGATATTCACAGGCCAATGGTCCTTGAAGATTCAATACATTGGGCAACAATCCTGTTTCCGGTTGCCTTTTTTTTCGGTAAGCCAACTCATGTGGACTTTGTAACCTCACACACATGTGCTACTGTACACTCTCATTCAGCTACTTGTTCACCAAAAATTCTCATGCACTTTAACGGGACAGTGTAAAGTTCTCTCTTACTCTCTCCCCGAGAGAGAGAGAGAGAGAGAGAGAGGCACCGTTTCTCTCTCTTTTCCCTTCATACGAGACTTTCGTCAAAACATTCGAGCGCCTGTCTTACTTCCGAGGCTAGTCTCTTCCCCTCTGTATCCGGCGGAAGTATCAATTCTCTTTTCAGACTGAGACCACCTTAATTTCCGATCTAACTTCCATGTTGCTGGTGTGTGTGTGTGCGTCTAAAGTGAATGGAAATGCCCCATTTGGGGAAGAATGAGTGAGCAAGTCTATGGTATATTTTTCCACCGTCCACATCATCATCAGGTGCTTATCCAGCGTACATATACATATATACACACACACTCACACACTTGCCTATGGGCCGAGGCTTTTTGAGAAATTTTGAGGAGCTCCTCGCATTTGGGCCACTTTGAGCCAAGAAAGTAGTGAACCGTATATGGATTACTCACAAATAGCTTCCGCTTCACTCCTCCTCCCATAGACTGGCACCACTGCCTGTGTGTAAGTCTATGGGAGGTAAGAAACACATTGTTGGCTTGTGTCTGTCTACTTGCCCCGGTCCCATGGTAAGGTTGGTCCAAGGTATGGTGAAAGGAAATTCTCGCCCGAATATGTGTGTATGCTTGTCTACTGAATGCTGTTCTTCTACTGATTCTGCTTGTGGAAGAAGAAATGATGGAGCATGAGGTGGCCTCTGATGGGCTAACTTTTTCAACTTCTGTCGAATCATGATCACTACTACAGTTCTAAGTTAGAACTTATAATAGTAGAAGTCTACTTTTTTGGATGATTGTGAAATCTGATGGACATGGTGTTGAATTTCTATTCTTTTGCTCATTTTCCAGAATGCTAGCATTGGGTCAATGGGCATGATTTAATTTTCAATTGACATAGAGAGAGAGAGAGAGAGAGAGAGAGAGAGAGAGAGAGAGAGAGAGAGAGAGAACAAAAGGAACAGAGAGACAGAGAGATCAATGGCTCATGAGGTTAGCTAATATTTTGATTGTGTATCGAGTTCCTTGTATTTTTTTTCTCGACCTCACCTAGTCGGTAGAAATTGATGATCTAGAATAGTATTATTACTATTATTGTATTGTTTGAAGACAGAAAAGAGAGAGGAATCACAGTAAGCTGAGCCCAATCTATTTTCTATCTATCCGAAATGGAAAGTCTCTGGGAAGTATTCGCCCCTTCAACCGGTGAAAGTTTCAAGATTATCAAAGTGGAAACATACTTGTAAAAAGGCTGTATACACTATACTGAAATTCTATGATGCACATCTAATCATCATCTCTCTTCCTCTCTCTCTCTCTCTTCCTCCCTCTCCACATCTTTCCAAATCATCTTGTAATTGTGATAAGAGAGATGGTTCAGCATTCGCCTGATAACTGTTGAAGCATAGCCCACTGATGATGTGGGCTTACCGCTCCTTTGCACCATTAAGTATCGTTATTGTCTTCCTCTCCATGCTTTAACTTAGCTTACCTGTGCTTGTGTATATGTGTATCAGATGCCTTGAGGCAAAAGCTTTTCTCGGTTAGACCGACAATTGTTGATGGAAAGTTGAGAGAGAAAATCTTTCTTCTACTCACATAACTACACCTTCGGTTAGAATTGCCAGTCAAAATGATAAGTAAAAGATTTCAGGATCATTGAAAATTTTTCGTTTCTTCACTTCATTTTTATTGCTTCATCTTCTCTTTCTTTCCATACTGTACACTTTTCAACTGCGAAAGGTTTCTCCTTCCCCTCCTTCTTGGCCTAATCGGTGCAGCAAATGTGTGAAAAAGTTTTCACTCTCTCTATTCTGGAAAACTTGTTGGGCTACCAGCTTCCATCAGACAAGGTAGCATACATACTATCAACACCCAAGCATGAAGCTTTCGGGATGAGAGTATATCAGATGCGAGATGTTGGACGCTAGATGTGTGGATGGATGAAGAAGAGAGAGAGAGATGAATGTTCCAATGATGGTTACTCAAATAAAACACTCACACATACACAATACATGGAACCTTCGTTGACTCTTGTTGATTGTGGGAAGCTCAAGTATATTCTCTCTCTCTCTCTCTCTCTCTCTCTCTCTCTCTCTCTCTCTCTCTCTCTCTCTCTCTC
>QZCP01000395.1:0-40746 GCA_003956705.1 Brevipalpus yothersi
TCTCTCTCTCTCTCTCTCTCTCTCTCTCTCTCTCTCTCTCTCTCTCTCTCTCTCTCTCTCTTCTTTTCTTAGGATCTTTTATGCATCTCTTAAACATTGAATTAGACGTTTTGAGAGCTCATCGATGTGAATAGCATCACGGGTATACAGTGATCCACCTTAATTGAAAACTATACAGTGCCCTTTGAATTGGAAAAGAGGAGGAACAAGATTCCTTTCCTGTTCTGTACTCAACGTGAAAAAATACTATGTGGTGTACGATATCGGGAATATATTCGTGAGTGATCGGCCAATTCGATTCGCTGATTTTTAATGATTGAAGCGTTGAACTTGAATCCTACTTCTTCTGTAAACCCCCTGATCTGGCTTTCCCTGATTTATTCTTATAGCCAAACACAAAATACGGGATGTCAACATTTTGACACACAATTCAACTCAGTATGAGGTGGAAAAAATCCACTTAATAATTTGAATTAGATCCACTTGCATCTCTCTCTCTCTCATCCTACATTATGCACTCACTTCACCATCATCTGTAAAATGCCCCATCCTAATCCATTTTATATATCGAATAATACTCTTCCGAAACTCACTCCCCAAGAAAGATGGGGAACGAGAAATAGATAGAGAATATCTAAGTGGCCACCATCAAGCAAATAAATTTTGGCCCATTTCAAAATATACCATTAACTATCCTCCATGGGTGTGATGGCTCGGCTACTTTGTAAGTTTTTCTCCCAGATAGATGAAGAGAAAATGTGAAATAGAGAACGAAAGTTTCAATTTAAAAATCGCCTCTCAGCAACTTGCTTCTTATTCGCTCTCTCTCACACAAGTATTATTCTTCTCTTCATCATTATAATTGGAAAAAATTAGCACTCTCGGCTGTGTATAATTAAGCTTAGTCCTTAGGATCAGCGGTCTGAGACCTTTTTCAAGTGCCTGGAGACAGAAAGCGAGAGCAATGAACAAGATACAAGAAATAGTGAAAATATTTCGGAGAGACTATATAATCAAGCAAAAATATTCCAGAACAATAATGGTCAACATGATAATGTGCCGGTTGAAATGGCATTGAAGTTGGAAGAATTGCTCGTTAACGTTTGACTCTTAATAAGATGAGTTTCCGAAATATCATTCTCATTTCATTTTTTTTTATTCTCAAAATTGCTTATGAGAATGAGGTGGACAAAAAAAACATCTCCACTCGATTCATTGTCAGATTTCATTTCGGAATGTCTACCATGTAATCACTATGATTTGACCACTCTCTTACAAATACTTGTATGTGTATGGGCAGTAGACAGTCAGAAAAAAAAGAATTGGCCATCCAGTGAAAATCAAGTGGGCCGGTTCCAAGAGAGAATTGAGGAAAAAGATGGCCCGGAAGAGATGAGAGATGAGAGAGATAGAAAAAAAGGACAAGGATGAGGGCAAAAGAATGAAAAACAGTAATACTCATGCTAGCGAGCAGGATGGATGCTGTTCAGATTATGGCTTCATGTTTACTCGATGATTTTATGATGCGCATAATGAAAAATGTTAAGGCGGAAGATGTTTTTTGGCTCTTTTTTTGGCTCTCATTCTGGGCCAACAAGATCATTTTCTATGCTTTTTTTCTTCTTTCTCTCTCTCTCTTCATTTTAGCATACCTTTTCATTATTGATGTAGGGCTTATCATGTACACACACATTTACCTTCACTCGTTCAACGAGTTGATGATCAACTTAACGGCCTCAACAGGTCATGACTATGTCTCCTCTTCATCTTTTCTCTATCTCTCTCTTCCGATTTCATCTTCCGAAGCGAATTGCTGTCCATGCGATGGACTTGACCATCATGCATCACTTCTGATCATCCTGATGGACTCGATCGTTTGGTATGATCAACCCAAGGTATGGAAGGGTTGAGCTGGACACGAAGAGAGGACAAGCTTTCTTCCTCATCAGTGATCCTGCCAAAGTAGCCAGTCCAGTTAGTAGCTGATTGTGGGAATAAGTTAAGAAGATTATTGCCGACAAGCAATGGAGGTATGATTAGCGTCAGCAGTTTTCAGCAGTATTTTCTTCTTACTTACTTCCATCTCTCTCTCTCCACTCAGCATGGACACCCTTCATTTGTCCACTAATTCAATCAATTTAATTTGCAATCGAAGGTATGGAAAAATTGTCATCCAAAAAAGGTGTATCACAAAGATGATGGTGTAAGTATCGATATCATTCCATTTCCTGGGATGAAATGAGAAGATGTTTTATAGTAATGGGCACTGCCCGAAGATGCTGGCAATATCATCCGTTAAGATGATGATGAAATTGTTTCGCAATTCAGTGGTAGGTGGAAGGTAAGAAAGAAGATGAAAAAGAAGAGGAGAAAAAAAATGGTTGATAATCCTATTCAACCAAATCCATCATCTTGTCTTCTCTCATGGAGAGCCTGTTTTTCATCACATCAGTGTCATCGGAAACCGATAATTAGAAAGTAATCTACTTTTGAGAACTAATTCTTAAATGATTGGCTCATAACGGATCCTTCACAAGTAATCTGATTTTTGCATGTCCAAATCATTATTCGATAAAGTGTAATCGATCAAATCATCTTATTATATTTGAAAAGTGATGATTTGCCTTCTGAATGATTGGAGGCCATAAATAAGATTCATGAGTCTTGTTTTTGCAAAAAGATCAGTTCATCTTATACACATCTTATCTAATGAAAATTTTCATCTCCTTGTATTATACACATATACACATTATACATAAGTATAATTCACGTTCCACTTCTTCATTCGACATTATGAATTAAATTTTTTACCTCCCCTATCCAACCCCTCTATTATCATCATTAATATTCGATACATAATTCCACATTCTGATTCATTTTTCAAATTTTGACATTTTTTCCAATTGTATAGTTGCTTATCTTTGTTCCACAAAAGCCACACACACACTTTGGCCAGTGTGAACTTGGTTTCAAATTTTTCTAGCCTTAAAGTACATTTTCTCAAGATGATTGTCTGTGAAAATGTTGATGATTCCAAGTATCATCATCTGTGGAAGAGAGAGAGAGAGAGAGAGAGAGAGAGAGAGAGAGAGAGAGAGAGAGAGAGAATTGAGAATAGTGTGAAGATGAGCAGAGGTTGAGAATAGGGAATACAAATTATGGCCACCAAGAGCCTTTTTTTCCAACTCAATGGTAATGGAACATGGTAATGATGGTCAGAGATCATCATCTTGGTGATGCAAATCTGATGATGATGTGATCTTTTCAACTTCCCACCGCACTTCATCACCAGTCAAGGCGATGATTTTGGATTACACTCTAGCTTTCCACAACCGCATGATGTGTGAATCAGGTCTATCGTTGGGAGTTGAAATTCAGAGAAATAATCATCATCATTTGCAAATATAAGAGTTACTCATCTCTTTTTTGACAGAAAATAATAGTAAAAAATATCTAGAATAAAGGAAAACCTAAATTCAACGATGAAGATGCTTGTAGATTGATGATAGTAAAATGTACACAGCTCTTTTCATGATCATTCAACATTTTGAAGCGAAAGATACCCAAGAGAAAGTTAATCACTTAAATATCAGATAAAATTATGCATGGTCAATTGAGAGATGCAAAAATATTCAAATAAGATCATAAATAAGCCCTTCTCACATATAACATCAGTGTGTTATGTATGCTTTTGAATGCGTAGGAAGTAGGAAGCTAATGTAGAAAAAAGCTTAGTAAAAAACCGTTATACTGTGATCCATAAAATTAAGTCTCTCTCTCTCTCATCGGGAAACGGAAATTGATTATCAAACAAGGAGAGGCCTTTCAAAGAGGAAGAAGTTTCTCTCTTTTTACTTTCTCATCTGGATGCAGTTGCATTGATATTTTATTCTCAACAACCACTTGAAGATGGCATTTTAACCGGCTACACACAAACATTCCCATTTGCAACATCTTTCTAATTCTTGAAACTGACATTAATGGTCAACAGCATTCCACCACAATTGAACGGGCCATGATGAAGGATGGCCATCATGGGCATAATGGCAAAGTACCGATGCTACTTTCTTTTTATTGCTCTTCTTCTTCTTCATCATCTTATTCTCTACCTGAAAAGCCCATTTCCCGAAGCCCACTCATCACCGAAAGGCCACTTGCTGTTTCCACTTCCACTACTAAACACATGGTCTCTTTTTCAGAGCCGAAAAAAGATAGATAGAGAGAGAGAGAGAAAGAGTCAAGGAAACACGTATATATGAATGCTTTAGAAATACTGACTTGATATCTTGTCAAAAATGGATAAAACTATTGAGGCTTGGAATCCATACAACACGAAAATTCATGGTAGATACACCTATTATTCAGAGCCAGGTCACTTGGTGTTCATGTGTATCATTATGATCGTATTGAGATAGTGGGCAATATTAGGCAATATACGAAAAGGCACTTTTTTATGGTCAAAAAAATCTTTCCTTCTCTTCTTCTTCTTCTTCTTCTTCTTCATCATCATCTTTCTTTTGCTCCTCATCATTTGATCCTCTTTTCTTTCTCTCTCTCTCTCTCTCTCTCTCTCTCTCATCGAACTTTTTTCTTTGCATCTTCACTATAAATTCGATGAGCTTTTCCCGGAAAACGAAATGCTTTTTTTTTCTTCTACATTCAAACATACACACTGATCGGCCCATTTTTTTCTGACCATGGAAGAGAAGTTTTATGGAGATGAAAAAGTTGAGTTGATTCAAAATCTCATTCTGATAAAGAAGAAGAAGAAGAGGAAATGAATTTGTAGAATAATTTTCATGTATTGAAATTTTCATCACTTTTGTGGTAGGTTGATTTTCAAATTGTAGCTCTCTTTCAGCCTGATGTCTTCTTCTCTTGGGCAACATACGATTCAGAAAAAAACTTCGATCTTGCATCATATTTCAAATTATTTCCACATCTTTTACGGAAATAGATCATAGTCTGGACAGTTAACATCTTCATCCAATTTTTTTATCCCCCCTCTCTTTCTCATACCAATCTGATCTATCGTAACAAAGCTACTCCTTATTACTTTTTTCTGCGTCTATCTTCATCGGCCAAACAGAAGTGATCGTTGTTCAATTCCGTATCATGGATGTAGTGATGGTGGCGATGATAGTAGACCAAGAACTTGAATCAAAATGATAAAGTTTGATTTTGGAGAGAGAAAAAAATTGTCCAAGCCAATTGCAATTCTCACATCTTCATCTCTACATCCATCACACAAGAGATGAAAAAATCATTCGAAAAGAATTTCTATCAAATTCTTTCTGGCCACTTTTTTTTCGCTCCTCCACTTTAGTCCTAATCAATGATAACGGTACACTAGTATGGTCGGGCAAATTGATGTTCATGTATCGTTTGTTCTGATCAATTCCAATGTCATTGATCTTCCGGATATTAGTGGAAAGTGATAGAAAAAAGAAGCAAGAATAAATTGATAAGTAAGCGATAAGTTCATTGAATTTTTGGAAAATCAATTGATCTCTGAAGATTATTTTCTTTCCTCCCAATCCAATAATAATCAAAAGTATATTTCAAGATAAATGAGATTTGATTGGGGACCCACAGGTAAAAGCATTTCAAGCGATAAGTTTGATAGGAAAAAGAGAGACTATCGTGAAGATGGTATTATAAATCAACTCATGCACATGATCAGATTTTTCAAAATGCTCAGTGTGAAAAGTTACCAAGTTATCTATCTCAATAAGATTCCATGAAGCTTGCTGATTCCTTAACAAGTTTAAATTGTTTCTTAATTTTCAAGATTATAAAAAGAACTTCTCTTTCTCTCTCTCTCTCTTACTAGAGCTTCCATCTTGAAAGATAACCATTACAACTTACAGAAAACAAAATAATAATAAGGCATGTGAAAGAGAGAGAAAGTTGGTAGAGAATGAAGGAGAGAAAATTCTGGACAAATATTCCTACTAAGCAAGTATGTGTGTGTGACCACTATCCATGAAGAATAGTAACTTTTTCAACTTCTTTCTCTAGTCCAATGGGCGATAATTTTGCATGTTGATTCCCACGATTCATAGTGAGAGTGGACACTAATTATGAAACAAAACTGGAAAGTGAAATAAATATTAGTATCACGCAAATGAGGCCATTTTTATACACTACTGTCAGGAAGGTTTCTCACTTGTACAAAGTTTTTCGTTATCTTAAAGAAAAACTTTTCTCTCTCTCTCTCTCTCTCTCTCTCTCTCTCTCTCTCTCTCTCTCTCTCTCNTCTCTCTCTCTCTCTCTCTCTCTTCTCTCTCTCTCTCTCTCTCTCTCTCTCTCTCTCTCTCTCTCTCTCTCTCTCTCTCTCTGACTCTTCTAGAAGAAAAGTTTTGAGTTAATGGGAAAAATCATAGCAATCAGTAGCAGTTTTTATCTCAAAATTGTGTGCTCATTTGCGTAAAATTGGTCCGAAATTTTTGTGTGAAAATTACTTTTTGTATTTACTACTCAAATTTTGAGGGAAACAAAATTTTCACTCAATTTAAGTGATGAAATTACATGGAAAACTTGATCAATACATTGAACTTTTCTTCTCCATAATTCTGTCTCAAAATTTATTCGAATAAGATACGGGGCTCAGAATGGTCACGGTTATCTGGAAAGCGGATCCAAGATAATTCAGCTATGAGCTTCTTATTCAAATGAGATATAAGCATGCAAATAGAATTTTCCAATCTTCTGGCCACACTACACACTCCTCTCTCTAAGAGCTGTGATCTTTATGAGATATTGTTCATCATTATCGATGCTCTCTTCTGATTTATTTGAACATGTTCCTTGTAGAAAAAATAAGGTATATGCAAATCAATTTGATGCCTAATTTACGTGGAACTAAAATGATCTGTGGCCTGATGAGATAAGTGATCTTTCATACACATTTTGGTTTAATTTTTTTTATTTCTCTAAACTCTTTTACTGCTCACTATTTGGTACCAACCATTTCATTGCATGCTGATTTCAAATGTGAATTTCAACTGACAATATCCCATAAAGCTCATTAGGATCATGTTGGGTTCCCATATTCTTGCATCATTTCGAAATCATTCACACACACACCCACAGAAACATCACTGTACCCCTAAAATTTTGCATATCACAAAGTTTGAGAGAAGACTTTTTTGTGGGGATGTTCCAGAATCGTATCATCAACTGTGCCTGAAACAGAGAGAGAGAGAGAGAGAGAGAGAGAGAGAGAGAGAGAGAGAGAGATTGTCAGAGCGTATCAGATAATCATGAGAATTCAGTGTGAAAGAAAAAACATTTGACACTGTGAAGGTAATCATCATTGAGAAAGGTTGGTGAAAGTTACTGCTGTTGTTCTAGTGTATATATGTGTGTATAGAATGGAGAGAAAGTTATTCATGCCAGTTCTAATTAACATTTTCTGCATTCTTTCACCTCTCTACAATCTTGGTATGTGCATCCATGGAACCAGAGGAACAAATGGGAAGAAGCGAATCAGCAATTCAAAGAGAGAGAGAGAGAGAGAGAGAGAGAGAGAGAGAGAGAGAGAGAGAAAGAGAGAGAGAGTTTTCATGTGAAGAGAGAAAATATTTGCCTTCCAGCAGAAATAAATGTCCACAAGTAAAAATAAAGTAAGAAAACTACGAGAATGATTGACAAATCAGAGATAGAATGAACATTGCCATCATGATTGAAAGCTGTTCATCAGCTCCGATGAATCGATTTGCATTACATTTTCCAAATGCTTTTGACTGCTTGTCAAAACCATTTTCGGCTGGTGATCGTGTCGAGTTCTGTGTATGTCTGTGCTTATCAAGCGAATCAACACTATTGATGTTAAGCGTGTTTTCTAGCGAGAAAAATATCTCTTTTTTCTTTACTTGACATTCTTCACTACACTTTTTTTCCTTATTTTTCCACTACTTTGAGAATGATAATACGTTAGCGAGTTGAAATCAGTCCCAAAACGCTATTATATGGAATGTTGACAAAATACCACACACATGCACACATTCACTAATGATTGGTGATCCATAGACACTGATGATGATCAATTTGGGATGATCAAGTTTCACCGATTAATGTACATCTTTTCTCTCTCTCTCTCTCAACAGGCATCAAGGAGTGGAAAAGAAAAATTCTCAAGCCGGTCGATGACATCGTTCTGAGAGCTCACTTTTCACTCTTTGAGTTCAATCTATTCTCAAATGTATTTGATATCATAATCTGAACCTCAAGGAACAGGTCGTCGAATGGAGATGGTTTGAATTCAAGATCAGTCATCACACAGTCGCATCACTTAGCATCAGCAGTTTGACACAAGCTTTACCATTTTTTTGGGAAACTTATTTTTGTCCTAGTCAAATGACTTTCCATTACCTATCACCCCACAAACACCCTCAGTTCAATTGGTACCCTTCATCAAGAAATCAGAGTAATGGTACAAGTTGGATAGCTTGCAGAATCTGATTTTCTTTTCTGGTCCAATAATTCATATTGGATCATCAATTCATAATTCATAAAATTTTCTCTCTCTCTCTCCATCAAAAATCATTCCCTGAGATTCTCGATCACTTGACTGGAATACAAATTCAATTATTGAACAATTCAATCGCACTTTATCATCAAATATCTTTCTGATATTGGTCAGATATGGTAAAATGCGTTCCAAGCACTGGAAATGTACTTGAAACAACAGGAAGTGATGAATCAAAAGTGCTACAACATGAAACACCTCATATCACTTATCAAAAGAGGTAAAGACTATCAGGAAAACTTTTCCTGAGTGACTCACTGGATTTTGTGTGATAAAATGTGGTTTAATCAGCTGGGTATTTGATACAATCAAGTTCATGGGATGCTCACTGATAAGCTAGTACACATTAAATAATGCCCGCTATCTGTAATCCAATCATGGGATAAAATCAGGCCAGAATTGGAGAGTTCCTGGTGAGCAAAATATCATTAAGCAAGAGAGAGAGAGAGAGAGAGAGAGAGAGAGAGAGAGAGAGAGAGAGAGAGAGAGAGAGAGAGAGAGAATGTTGATGGGTGAGAAAGTAGAGATTTAGCAAGTTGTAAAAGAAGAAATATCTTTCAGTTTCAAATACACCCATGAAGTGGTTGATAAGTCTTCTGATATAAGTCATTCTCAATCCAGTTAATAGAATTGAATCGAAAAAGTCCACAAGAGCCCATCAAAGAGAGGAGCAAGTGTATCAGAACTAACCTAAATCGTTGGCACAATTTATTGGATAAATATTCAATAGGATATCAATTTTTGTATTTTTCTGGAGTCATATGCATGGTTGGTAGCTAATCTAAACTGTTCCAATTCTCTTTCATTTCCCCAAAACTAACTCGAGCTTTGGTAAAAGAATGCTTTTCTCTTGCGTGAAATTTTCTTTCGATTTTTTGGTGTTTTTTTCTCGCTTCATCTTTACTGCATGATAAACGATTGTTAGAGTAAATATTTTCCCCTGGAAAGTAATTAAAACAGTTTGTCTGATCAATCAATGTTAAGATTTCCCGAGTCTCCTGGTAATCACAAGAGAGGAAAGTAGCGTCAAGAGTCATGCATGATGTACACTGATTTCGATGTCTACAATGGAAAGTCTAGGGCCACCATTGGAGTGGGACCCATCAATGAGAGGAAATAAATTTTCAGGTCAGTTCATGA
This sequence comes from Brevipalpus yothersi, assembly GCA_003956705.1. Taxonomy (NCBI): domain Eukaryota; kingdom Metazoa; phylum Arthropoda; class Arachnida; order Trombidiformes; family Tenuipalpidae; genus Brevipalpus; species Brevipalpus yothersi. The sequence goes on from QZCP01000395.1 coordinate 9,674, forward strand.
TTGACATTAGGGGATCAGAATTGAATCACAAGAGGAGCACTTAAAGGAAGAATCCATTGGGCTACACATCTGAGAGTACTTCAAAAAAACTTTTAATTGCTAAACTGTTTGAATACTGTCATTGTGTTTTTCTCGGCCTCCAACTTCTGGGAATCCTGTTTTAGCTAATGGCTATTAGAAGGCTCATTTTGAGCAATTATATAGATCAAGTTTTTTTCTAGGGTTTCTTTCATTTTTTCCACCAAAATTCTGGTTCAATAGGGCACCACAGTAACTCATATACCAAGGAGGAATCAGAATTTCACACTCAGCTATAGCTGATGATTTACACAGTATGTTCCAGCAGTGATTGTTGTTAGAAAAGAAAAAAATCTTGTTGAAAATTTTTGATACCTAAAATGTTGAACAATTTTCTCTCTCTCTCTCTCTCTCTCTCTCTCTCTCTCTCTCTCTCTATCCATCTTTCAAGAGTTTCTGGATTTTTTTTGTGGTAAGAAAACTTTATCCAATCATTCTATCACATTGTGAATAGCACACACATACATTGTACATTTACAATGTAGCAAGACATGATAGAGTAGAGATTAGACTCATTTGATCATGATTTAGGCTTTGGAACAATCAAGTCATGGCCATCATTCATTCAGATTTGAACAGAGTTACACATGTCAAATGGAGTGATTCTATTGTTCACCTGATGTATCATGCAGGAAGATTTTACTTGGCCTATCAGGATAGCAGTCATCTGTGAAGAAAAAATTGATGAATCTAGTTGTATCATAAGCTTATAATCATCAAAAAAGTTATCAATAACTGTGATGGAAAAAAATTTAACAGTTAAGCAGTTAGTCAGGAGTCCAGAGCAAGTTAACAAGATGAATACTCTCCACCTTGTGGGTCAAGATCTAAACGGAAACAAGAGAGATAGAAAAAAAAAGTTACTAACATGAGAAGAGGAACACCATCATGAACTTGGAAAATATTATAGGAATTGCTCAGGTAACCATGTAAATGTATAATGTGAAGAAAATTAACCGGTTTTATACATCAGATCAGTAAAGTTATCATGAAGTAAGAGAGAAAGATCAAGACAAAGTGAAATAATAAAAAAAAAGAACTTATACAAGAAGGTGGAGAAGAGAGGGTAAAGAGGGGTAGTATGAATCGTGAGTTAGGCGAATTTATTATACTATTGCGGGCCATCAGTCAATTCATCAGTTTCGGAAAAATATTCCAGTGAATCACTTGGTTTGTTCTATCTTTCTGTTTTTTTCAATTTTTAGCTTCTTCGGCCAGAATACGTACAGGAAGAGAGAGAGAAAGAGGAAGAGTTATCACTGAAATCGTGGGGAATATCTTTCGTGCTAATAAGATTTGTTAGACAGGAATTTGGAGAACACACTCTGTGAAGTGAGAAAATGAATTAATTCTAATAAGAAGAGAGATGAGTAGATAACGAATCTGGAGAACACGAACAGCTATAAGCAATGGACAGAAAACGATCCAAAGTTTTTTGTAAGTTTTAGCTGTAATGTCCTGGGAGCTTGAGTTTATTTCAATTTATGGAACAATATTAAATCTTCAAGAGCTTGAGAGAATCTCGAGCAAATGGGTTGAATGTAAATAAATCAGCCAAAAGAGGTAAGTGATCTTGGAAACCATTGGATAAAAAATAGTTTCTAATGATCAGACGATAAAGTATAGTGAACACTATGTATGTACATGAACACTTGGATGGAACCATAGATACTTTCAGTTTGATCTCATCTCAAGATTGGAAAATTTCCAACCATTAATCGTAGCATAGAACTGAATTCGTGAGAGAAAGGGAGAGAGAGAGAAAACAAGAAAAGAAACATATCCATTACTTGTTACTATTTTTGTATCATTCATTCCCATCTTATTCACAATGATATCAATCTAATGTCTTCTAAAATGACTAGTTACTGGAAGTTTTTTTTCGCTCTTTCCATCTCTTTCCAAAAGTATCATTATGACGGCTAGCTGTTATGGCCAGCTAAAGGTCTGTATGATTGAACGATAAACATCGGATATAAGCAACCATTATTTACAGGAAAACAGAAAAAAAATCACGATCCCATCTCACTCTAAGGATAACACTCATATTACCTCAGCAAAAAAGCGGTGTGAGAAAATGACTAAGAAATAAATTTTCATTGCAAAACGGTGGCTTTTAAAGATGATCATTACCCTAGAGATGCTGTAAGAGAGAGAAAGAGAGAGAGAGAGAAAAAGTAAAAAGTAGGCTGGACTGAAGAGATGATAGAGACACCAGAATAAAAAAAAATATGAGCGGCAAGATGAGTAGAATGAGATAGATGAACTCGATTTCAGAACACATCAAGATAGATCGATTAATAAAAATGAAAGGACACGCATCCATTAGATGGGCTATCATCATTATTCTTATGTATTGCCTGATTTTTTTTGTTTCGAATTTTGAATCAATCAAGATCAAAATTTGCAACAATCATAATGATTCAATGGAAAAATATTGATATTTTATATATTCTTGGAAAAAATTTCAATCAAGGCAACGATTTTTCTATATAGTAACATGATACCTCCAGCTATCATTTCCATAAAAATAGGTGTAGAAAATAACTAATATTTTAGCTGAAATTGAAATCAATTATGGAAGGTAAACGTAATCTTATACAAAGGCCATAGAAAACTTTCGAAATGGGAACAAAAAAATTGTCAATAGCTTAAATCTGGACTTTTGTAGTTGAAGGATATATAGAACTTGGATGTAGCAATGGCTTTGATGAGAAAAAATACCTTTTGCTGCTGTTTTCGCTCCGATGACTTGGGCCTCATCTGCGATCTTTACATGAATAATGGATGAGATCTCCATTAGGACACCGTAAAAAAGCACTGGAGAGTAGAAGAAAACAAGAAGATGGGAGACAATAAGAATAGGATCATTATGGATTCACTTCATATCCATTTAGAAAGTAAAAAAATAGTGAAAATTATCAAGGGTTAGCATTCAAAAATTCTTACCTTGTTCCTAACTTTTTAAAACATTCCCGACAAACATTTGATTCATCAACAATAACCCGATGCTGTTGATACAGCTTGATTCGATCATTTTGCAAAAATAAATATTGTGAAATAAGAATATTCTTAAGGATAAGATCATCATGGCGTTCTTTGAGCAAATGTCGAATCACAGTCTGAAGATAAGAGATGATAGAGGACATAGGAATGTTAGCAGGAAGCATAAGTAACACACTAATCGGGTCCATCTTTGTTGCATGATTTCTCAATAGCTTCAGAGCTTCTTCGAGGTTTTCTTTACTGTTAGTTACCGATGAGGTTGCTTTGAATTCAATTCGACTAGATGATGTAGATGACTGGCCTGGATCTGATGATGGTATAGTATCGGAAATGTAAAGCTTTAAAAGAGTGAGGAAAACCTAGAAGAAAAAGAAAAGTAATGATGGAACACAAAGAAAATGGCTGTTAAAGGCTTGAATGATAACTTACATCACGATTGCCGGGAGTATTCTTGTTATATGTTTTCAAACAGTATTCCTCTGCTTTCTTGAGATCTTTTATGTACTGAATATATATCATCAAGGCATCACGATGAGAGCCCATTTTACCGGCAACTATAGCTCTTTCTTCCCAGAGTTCATCATTCGAGAAGAATATTGACAAGGTCTCTGTGGAGTAATGATCGGAAGTTTCCAGAAACTTAATAAGTTTTTGCCTTAAGGCACCAAGTTCACCAGGCTCTTGTCCTGCAGGTGCAGCTGTTTGACCTTCCGGTAGAGAGTGAATATATTCATCTCTCAGTGAACGTACTTTTTCACGCAATTTATTGGCTAAAATATTATGAAAACGTGCGGTTTTGTCACCCCAAACTGAGATGATGTGCTCCAGGTATGGAATGATTAGATCTTGATTGACTTTTTGTAAATAATCAAAAACTGATTCTCTGGGCAGAGATTCAGTTTCAGCGAGATCTTCAGTAAAAATACGTAGACCATCGTCCGGATGCTCTTCAAGAACCCATTTTGCATACTCAAAGATAAGATGTAAATTAGTTTCTCCTAATTTTTGTAAATACTGGATGGTCATTTCATGGCCAGGAAGGGATGATTTAGGCTTTTTGGCTTGAGTTGAGAGCAAATCAAGGGCTTTCTGATGCAGCCCTCTGGTTTGATAAAAAATTATGAGTTCACTAAATTTTTGATCCTTCTTCAAACAGGCTTCCGTTTCTTCCAGATGACAACGATTATCAGGCAATCGAACAAGTGAGGGAACAAGTGTTGGATTTGTTTGGAGATAGCATTTCAACAGAGTTGTGTCAATAATTTCCATTAACTTATCACGAGATTTGGAATATTTATGAAAAGTAGGTGAATTTTGATTTTGAATGTCTTTTGGTAGATTATTCACTCTGTTGCTTGACTGATCGGATCTGTAAGCACTTTGACTCCCAGAATTGCTCTCAAAGCTACCACTACTTGATAGAGTGGTCGAGTCAATTTCACTTAGTTTTTGCAATTTTTTTCGAACTTCTAGTAAGTAGTCAGCCAGAGCGAATAATGCGGCTTCTCTATCAGCTCCTTTAAAATCGGGTGGCTCTTGTGGATAATTCAATTCTTTACAAAAATATTCCGGCAAAAGGCCAGGAAAATAACCAATCACAAGTGATGGATGTGTTTCCAGTTTAAAAAATAGTTGCATAGCTTTTTCAAATTCTTTTTTGCAAAAATAATCGTATGCTTGAAGATTTTCTATTTCACTGACAATCTTTTCTCTCAATTCTTTGGCTCCTGGATCATCTGTATCGGAACATCTCATGTCAACCATCTGTTTGGCTAGTTCGAATTCTTTAGCATAAATTAGGTGGGGTGTTTGCTCTTCAATTGATCGCGCCATCATACAATAGACGTGTTTGTTGTTGGCAACATAAAGCATGCCTTTACGATCATGGCACTTGATAAGATGCTTCATTTTTCCAAAAACTACGAGATCATCTAGCTTTTGGATGGGCAGAATAGGCTCAGCAGTTCTCACTTCGATCACAGAGCTTGGCATTAGAGCCACAAGATATGGGTAATCATAACACATCGCAATAGGACACTCAGACCATGTGACAGGATATTTGAGTAATGGTTTAGCTTCCTGATCAAGTAGAAATGTTTTCTCATCAATTCCCACCGCGAAACGATTCGGGTCCAGTGAGGTGACAATCGGTTCAGGATGTTTACCCAATGGAAATAGTTCGGTTGTTTTACCAGATATTTGAACCAAACAATATTCATTCCTAAAACCAAGACACAATGATTCTGAACACCAAGCAACAACTTTCGGTGTATCCGAGACGGTAAGATCGGGTGCAAGTTCTAAAAAATTATCATTTTTCCAATAAAATAGCATTATCTTTCTTTTCACAACCACACACATTCTCAGAGTATACTGAGTATCACCTACACAAAGTAAATAGAAGGAAATATAAGCATCAGTTGAGCCCACTCAAATAATTTCATCATAAATTTTGGGAAGTTTCAATGGAACAAGTGAAACCATCTTACCGGTAAGAGTTTGGCACTTTTGCACATTAATATCAAAAAGTGATGCACCTTTGGTCTTCTGTAGAACAGCGATCAATGGTGATACAACTTTATTCAAATCATGAACACTTATCACATTGTCTGATAAGCTGATGATGAGATGAAATTCTGGTACACCAGCAACCTGGATAATAGGTTTCTTTGAGAACGCTTTGTTAGACCTCAACAAATGCACATCAAATTTGAGCTCTGAAATAAAGATACACAGGCAAGCACATTACTATCAAGTCAATGATACTACACAAAAGATTGTCTACTTACCTTTGGTCTGTTTTTGAACTAATTTATACAAGAGCAAATTGCCTTGCTTGGTGCCAACAAGCAAATAGTCTCCATAGGCATGTATACACTCGATGCCCAGAGGAAGTTCAGTCAAGATGGGAGCAACACGATACACTTCAATCAAATTTTTACTCTTCGGATCATTCATTAGGGCTCCACAATTAATTGATTGATCAATGGTTCAAGAAAAAGATGAACAAAAAAAATAGAGATCACTTGGTACTCACTTTTATTATCAGCTCATGTTTTAATCCGATTTAATCAAAAAAATTTCGATTTGTTTTGATTCCTTAAAGCTGATGAAATATCGATACTATTACACAGACTCGCTACTTAGTGGCTGCTTAAAGGCGCCAAAAAGTAGTTCGTTCTGCTGATCGTTGCAACGTTTTGATTTAATAGGTTTTGGGATGAAATATTCATCATTCCATCAAGAAATCGGTAGAAAAAGGTGATAAGGATTGTGTGTAGCTGATAAAGGATGGCTATCAGCTTAATGGAAGGAAATTCTTAATCTTAAAGATCATGATAAGTATTGAAATACGGAAAGATATAAACTTCAAAAAGTATACAGTATACTGTAGAACGGTGGTATTTTCTATATAATCAATAATGTTCCAAATTTCTGAAATATTTTGAGAATTGCTGATTGGAAATCGAATTAAAACTTATACAGAGAAATTTTTATTGACTGTTCATACTTTTATTAGTGAATGAAAATGATAGAAATTGACAATAGAAAATTGATCATTCCCTATCTTTCACTAAAGGCAGGGAGAAAATCAATAATATCCAGAAGAAAAATATCGGTAGGTATTTCTATTGTAATCGGCCATTGATGAACTCTCGTCCAATTTTCGTTGTTTTTCGAGTGGTAAAAGATCAAACAGATAATACTTCTCGATGACATCACTACTGAGAAGATTCTTATTCTTGAGACAAAATTCTGGCTCTTCTCGATCAATTTTTACTCCCTTGGCTGAGATGATGGCACGATTTGGATTAGTTTGATTTTCATTTTTAAGGTTCCAGGCAGGCCAATCATAATCAGAAGGAGGTTTCCTGAGTTGATACGGAAAATAGAAAGAAGAAAAAAATAGAATTTCCAACCAATGAATCCCTGGAACGGTGCTTCCAATCTTACCCTGTGTAGATGAAAGATGCATAAATTTTCATCATCATATCGCTGACTTGTCTATCCTCTGGTGTATATAGATATCTGTATGGATAAGGGGTCAATTCTGTGTCAACGAATGGGATTCCACTGGTGAGTAGGTATCCATCGCTTGGACATCCTCTCAGTTCAGGCTGAAGATTACACACTGGATAGCGACGCGTATTTGGCACGTGATTGAGGGTGAAGAAAAATGTTTTGGAATTTTTTTGAGAAGGTACAATATCATCAGCGTAATAGTAGGACGGACATGTGATTTCCAGATCAGTTGCGAGTTTCAGGAGACCTCGTTGGATTGCACCAATCGAATCACCATCATCTGAATCAATGTATAGATCAAGTATTTTTTTCGCTGCTCCAGGCTCATATATTTTCTCAACAACATCCAAAGCATCTTGATAGGTCAATTGTGCTTTAGTAAAAATAAAAGGTGCTAAAGCAGCCAGAACGAATGAACCTCGATTTTGACTGTAGCTGATGAGTAAATTAACATCATTAAATTGAGCGTCCTCCAAATTATTCCGATCAGCTGGAACATATTCACTGTTGTATTGTACGTTGAAGGGATCCAGACGATGTGGTACAGCATTAATCAGATCATCAACGTCAGCATTTCGCAGACAATCTAATCGATTTTTAGCTTTTTTACAGCCAACGCGATCGAGAATGATCTGAGTTGTGTGGTCAGTACGAACTGCTGTATTGTCCACAATAGGTCCTGGAGGTCCATTCTCCATGATAGCATTTTGGAAAAGACCTCGAGCATATGGTGACAAAATGTGGGCTGCAACACTTTGAGATCCGAAGTCACCACCACTGATGGTCACCCTTTTTGGATCCCCACCAAATTGGGCAATATTATCTTTAATCCACTCAAGAGCCATTCTCTGATCCCATAGGCCATAGTTACCCTCTAAGCCATCTTTTTCGTCCAGAGTAGCAGCATAACCTAGTACAGATCTCCGATAATAAACTCGAATCACTATCAAATTGTGACGCAAAACTAATGGATAGGTATTAATTGTGATTCCATTGAGATTGAGTTGTTCACTGTCTAATGAGTAACCAAAGCTGACCAGTACAGGAAGTTTTGATTGACCATTCTGTAGCGAACTTGCTGGTTGAATAGTCCACATATTTAGGCAATCTTCTGATAATCTGGCTCTTTTTGCCGAGAGGGGCTTGATAGATTGAGGACATTCAGGGGTGAATTCGGTAGCATCCAGTATTTCATTCCATTTATCGAGTGGTCTAGTGCGAGAGAATCGCAATTCTCCAACCGGAGCCTTAGCATAAGGAAAGTAAAATCTTGCAATCTCCCCTGAATTATTGGATGGATTGTGGCTTATTAGATAAGGAATCAAAACGTTTATGGGTTTACTTCACCTTCAGGAGTTTGATCCAAGCGGCCGTATAACTTGCCAGTGGAGGTATTGATTATTGGTGTTTTTCGATATTCTTGGTCATCTTGATCTTGGGGAGTAACCATGGTATGGAGGTTTATCAGAGTAAGCAATATTAGAAGTCCAAAATTCACCAACATATTGAATTCCGATTATTATCAACTCCCACTTGTTCATTCAGATCATGATTCTACTTCTGGTCTCAGTCATGAATCATGTGAATTTATATTCAAAATCATCACCCTTATGAATCTCCCTGTCTGTTTCAGTTGGAGAAAAAAGTTTATTAGCAGATGGATTGAAAGCTGGTCCTACACAGATTTTTTGGAAGATACTAGAGTTCATCAAGAATGATCATGATAACTATCAAACATATTTCTGTTAAAGCAGTGTACAAGAAAGTGTACAAGTTCAAAGTAAAGCAATAGTCGATGGTTGATCAATGTTGATCCTCATCAGAAAGCTTAAAAGTTTATAGTTCTCATCGGATGATTATTTTAACGAGTTGATTTTCTCTACATAGGAGAAAGTTTATTTGACAGGAGAGAAGACCATTGCCAAAAGTACCACAGTGTAGATGGATTCAGTCATGTTGGTGATTTCTTTCATTTTGCTGGAAATTTTCGAGAATTCAGTCAATGGTAAGAGTTTAATGTCTAAAAAACGATATTCCATTGCATGATAACCATTTTAGGTGATCTCCCTCTGAGTGATTATCAGACTGATCGATTGTGCTCAAGCATAAATAATATGAAACAAATGCAACAATCTGATGCAAAAATTGAAAACTATATCAGACAAGAACTTGACCGTTCAATCGAGGCACAATTCAATTCAATTCCCGAAGTCAAGTCTAGTGATAAAACAAAAAGGTTAGTATGGATAATTACCCCAAGCCACAATTTATCATAATAATCTTTCTCGCTTCATTCAAGTTATCAATACAATTATGGTGGAAAAATTGATATCAAAAGTAATGCTAAGATCGGAAAAGGTGGCCAGCTTTCTGATCTCAAAATGATTGGAACAGACACTTCATCCGGTACCCACGCATTTCCGCTATTTTTGCAACAGGTTAACAATGATGTTCAACAGGGTGAACTCTCGGATTCCATTGTGCTTTCAGACCCAGTAATATCACTTCGTCGGCAGACCAGAGAAACTGATGATCAGATTGATTCACAGCAATACACGTTGATGTCAAATATTGAAAGGTCCCATAGGAAAGTTGACGATTGTTTGAGAATGATTGAAACAATTTATAAGAGAATAGTCCACAAAATACGATCAAACAAATTCGTCCATATGAGCGATTCACCTGAGATGATTGATAAAGCAAGTGAGTTTGTTGAAAAAAATTCAGAGAACAATTATGGGGAGAATTCAACATCTATAAACACACAGATGAATTTGGGGTCTGATGGATTCATCTCCTCTATCAGTCACATCGCAAGAGGAAACTCAACATCGATTAACACCAATAGTGAAGCAGAGGGCCAAGCACATGGAAGGTATAAAGATTCCAAAATTTCTCTAATGACTCTTATTGTCTCAGGTTTCGTTAGTTGAGCTCATTCTAGAGAGAATTTGAAATGAAATATACTTCGAAATCTAGAGTGAATTGTATTGTTTTCTAAAATCGAAGTAAGCTTCACTCCAATAAGTGAGCCACGATTTTTGGCTACTCCAGTTTATCGCATTAACTTTATCAGTTTCCTGTTGAATACTGTGATGAATTTGAGGCAATTTAAATGGTGAGAAAATATCAAGTGAGCTGATTTGAAAGAGTTGTGCCGCTATCGATCGATAAAAAGGATCATTTTGTGAGAGAAAGGTATCGAAAAGTTTTTGGCAACGAAAACAAGAAGTAGAATCAAAGGAATTCAGAGAAACGAGTCAAAAAGGAACGAGAACTTTATGCGCTGGTATATTATCAGATTGTTTATTACATCCTATGTACACCTTTGTGGAATACAGCCCAATTTGATTTTGCAGGTAGATTCCATGGGTTGACTTGGGAGCGAATCTTCCTAGAGTACCCGAGTGAATGAGCCTAAATGATCTCGATTAATCACTGGTTTTGTAACCTATACGGATGTGCTACGCTCTTTCTCTTTATCTTTGCTCATTTTGAACTTAGCCTCCTCTTCCAATTTTTCCTCTTGCATAACCAATTCAACAAGCTCCCTCATTTGAGAAGGGGAGAGGCGGATATTCTCGTGATCGACCAATTCCAAAACCTTCAATGAAAATTATGATGTTGTTTTAAAAATAAACATTAATGAGGGTTATATTGGTAGACATTCTCACAAACGTTCGAACAAACTTGATTTGCAGAGTTGTTCGACCACTGCAAGATTATCTAGTACTGATGGATGTTACCTTTACGATATGATCGACTTCAATTTTGCCATCATGATCGATGTCCATAATTTTGAGAACATCCACTACTTTTTCAACCTTTGTTTTATCATCAATGGATGAAACATGTCTAGCAGCTTCCAGAAGCTCTTCCAAATTAACGAATTCTTCTTGTTTGGCTTTCAGCTTTTCATCTTCACCTTTCTTGGCTAAAGTTTCGATACCATGCTGGAGGGACTCTTTTTTAGACTCTAGATCTTTGATCAATTCGTCCATTTTGGCAATCATTTTGCCAACTTTCTTTCCAAGGCGCTTAGCACCTTTAGATTCTCGTATAAGAGCTTCTGCTTGCATAGATGCTGCGGCTTCTTTCAAATCTTCTTTGTATTCATCCATTTCCTCTTGAAGATCGCGTAATTCTTCTTTTTCGATTGCAATTCCCTTACTATCGATTACATTTTCCAATGATTCGATGTCTTCTCGAGAGAGATCTTTCTTCTCATCTTGACCTTCTTTTCCAACTGAATCAGTGGCCATTTCAAGAGTTGAGCTTTCCATAATGGGTGCCTTATCAACAAGAGTTTCTTTCTTGGCAATTTCTTCCTTCAAAGCTTCTGCTTCTTCCTCTCTCTCACGCTTAATAGCCTCCTCCTCTTGTCGAATCAACTCGATCTTAGTCTTGTTGTCAACTTTTCCTTCTGATTCACCAATCTTATATTTCGCCTCGGTTGCAGCTGTCTCAGGTAGAGCTTGAATAGTTGCTTTCAACTGGTCTGTTGCTGGTAGATTTTCGGGTAAATATAATACTCGTGATAATAGCAATAGAGAGGCGGGAATTTTTTCATTGAGACTTAGTTCTAACCATTGAGACAATTGAGTTCGTAGGCGATCAGCAGGAAGACCCAAAGCTCGCATTCCTCGAGCTCGACAAGCTTGCTGGAGTTCAGACACAGATAGACTATCGATACCTTCATTGGTGATCATTTTGTCATCAGCTCTGAGACTTCGTAGTCTCATTCTCAATTGGAAACGAAGAAAATTGTTGGTTCCTATAGGTTTAAGTTCTAATAGTCTACATAATGCAGTAAGTTGAGAACGATTGAGTGAGTCGAGTGTGATTTCATCTTCGAAGAGTTTTGAAAACCGAATGATATCCTCATTACTAGCTTGTTCACCGGATTTACGAATCTAAGATGCAAAGATATGAAAGAAAAGGAATAAGTCATGAGCGATCACAAAATAATTATAATTGACTTACTTTGTTGAAAAATTCAGCAAATTCTTTAGCCTTCTCTGAATGTGATTCACCTTCGGATTTGAGTGACATCTCTTCCAATGTATCTTGTAAAAATTTAGCCATTTCAAGTTTTACTTTGAGCTGTTGTTTAACTTTGGCGTCCTGAGAAAAAGAATTACTCAAGTGAGAATTTGATACGAATAAGTGAGATAAACGAAACAAACCTTATCTTTTGTAGTTTGAAAAGTGGATGGCAATAGATTGGGAAAAAGTTTGACAAAAATAGGTAATGCAAGCTCCATGAATGGTACAATGATGAAGACCATGAATGGTACAAGTCGAAAAATATCAGCTGTAGTTCGAACTAATTGTTCACGCTCTCGTCTAGAGAGATCAAAGCCTCTGACAACTTGCCACAATAAGCGGGCACATATACGAATATCAATAAAAAGTAATCGAAAACCATGATAATAATGCACTAATTCATCTACAATTCTTTTCATCAAAGGCCTTTTGACTTTCTCAACATCAGTATCAACTTTTTTCGGCTGCTGATTGCTGGCCGATTGTGGTGGCTGATCACCACCGGCCGATTGTGAAGGCTGTGAAGCAAAGTGTCGTCTAGATAACAATGACCATCGATCATGGCCAACATGATGATCATGACGATGATAATAATAGTTGCTATGTTTTCTTCTCCTCACTGAGTTGTGTCCATCATCACAATCGGAAGGAGGAAAGTATGACAATACTCTCAATTGTGATAATGAAAATAAATAGTGATCTCTACTAATCGAATATCGATGGACACTATTGTCCCCAAAAATAGGTGACAATAAAGATGTTGTTGCTGTTGATGATCGCAATCGTCTGTAATCACTATTGTTATTATTAAATGAACTTGTCAATGTATATCGTGAACGTATACTTGATTGTATAAGATGACACTTGCGAAGAGTCACTACTTTAGTGCTAATTTTATGCATGTACACTAAATTATCAGATTGTTTCTAATTAACAATACACTCTACAAATATATATATCAAATATTTACTCGCCACAATTAATTTTAATCACTCTCTATCACCTTTCAGAACAATATTATTATTATTACATCATGTAAACAATCTTGTACCGGGAACACATGTCTTGATCATGTCCTCATGTAAGTCATCATGTCCATGCGCCATCTGCACCATATTCATGATCCATGAGATTATGTGAATGTATTTAATTTTGATCATGTTTACTTGTGTATTGATAGTGATTAAAAACATTGTTTGAGTGTTACTGTGATCTGTGTGTACTTGGATTGATGATGGGCTCAATTCAGCGATTGAAAGCTCGACCAGTACCAAACTGTAATCGTGATTTTATAGCCAAAATTGTTGGTGAAGATAAGGTAAGTTGAATTTGTTTTGAATGTTGATTATTATGGATTATTTTGTGTTGTACAATGATGTATATCATGATTTGATGATTAATTCTTTTGTGTGGTTATAGAGAATCGATGGACGTGGTATGAGAGATTTTCGTGAATTAAATATAGGATTTGGTTTGGAATATGGTTCATGTATTGTCAGCCTCGGAGCAACCAAAGTGATGTGTAACATAAGCTATCAAGTGGTTGAACCAAAAATTGCCAAGCCATGTGAAGGGATTCTCAATATACGCTTAGATTTATCAGCAATGATGGTACACAATCGGGAGGAAAGTGTGGAAATTGTTCGATTAATAGAGAAAAATATTCGGGATTCAAAATGTGTAGATTTGGAATCTTTGTGCATTTTAGCCGGTGATAAAGTTATTCAACTTGATGCCGATCTAATTGCTCTCAATGAGGACGGTAATGTTACTGAATGTTGCTCCATAGCTCTACTTGCATCATTATCACACTATAGACGTCCTGATATCACTGTTAAAGATGGTGAAATGAAAATTCACTCATTCGATGAACATCATCCAATTCCACTTCACATTCTTCATAGCCCATACTGTACAAGCTTTTCGTTTTTTGAGAAATCTAAATTTGTTATCGACCCTGTTCAAGCTGAGGAGCAAGTTTGTGATAGTCATCTGATCATCGGAGCTAATCTTTACCGTGAAATCACCGTTATACACATATCTGGTAAATCAATGATTCAAAAAGACACCGTACTTCGATGTTGTGATTTGGCAATTGAAAGAAGTAAATTTCTCACCAAATTTGTTCGAGATGCCATTCAAGCTGATCTAGATAAGCGGAAAGATGGCAAATCAGAATTAGGTTTTGTTCCACTCATACGATCGGAAAGTTATGTACTCTGTGGTTATCGTAAAGAAGCTGCCAAACTCACTGAAATGGAAGAGCCCATAGTAGAAGAGAAAATTGACAAAGACTTGGTTGAACCTGCAGCTCGCACAAAAATGTATCGCTATGCTGCTGACACGATTGGAGTTGGTGAAGGTGGGCCCAACAAATGGTCATTTATTGATGATTTCAATGTGATCGAAGAGAAAATGGAAGGAGATGAAACTGAGGGCCAGAAAAAAATTGTCAATGGCAAAACTTCAACCATCAGCAAAGCAAGTCATATTAAGAATGATCAAAAAGTTTGTCAAATTGATCCTGGTCCCGAGGAAATTTTAGTAGAAGATAGTGATGAAGATGTTCAAATACTGGAGCCAAGTGAATTTAAATAAAAATTTTTATACTCATTTTTCCAACAACAAACATATGTATAAATCATCCTCATTCACCTTTGTAAATTGGTGATCTTTTCTCTACAAAAGCTTTCAAACCTTCAATACGATCTTTGGTTGGTATAATTCTTGCATAACTTGCCTTCTCAATCGCAAGACCAGTCTGTAGATCTGTTTCAATACCTTTATCGATGGCAAATTTGGCTGCTCTCATGGCCAAAGGTCCTCGACTAGCAATATCTCTGGCCACACTGAGTGCCCTTTTGGTAGCAGCATCATCATTATCCTCCTGTTCAACAGCATACTCAATTAATCCAATTCGAAGAGCTTCCTCACTGTCCACTATACGAGCTCCATATATCATGTCTTTAGCTTTCCCAAGTCCAATTATCCTGGCCAATCTTTGTGATCCTCCGGCACCAGGTAAAAGAGCCCACTTTGTTTCCACTAGACCCATCTTTGCTCTACTCGAAGCAACCCTCAAATCACATGCCAATGCGATCTCTAATCCACCACCAAGAGCAAAACCATTGATGGCAGCGATTGTCGGAAATGGAAGCATATGTAGTTCATTGGTCAAGCTTCGAAGTCCATCTGAGAAAAGAATTAGAAAATTTTAATAAATTATTTTATATCAAAATTTTTCATCAACATTTCAAGTGTCTTACGAATTATAATCAACTGACCTACGAAATTTTCAACTTCTTCATTGGTCATAGCAAGACGTTCCTTTAGATCAGCTCCAGCGCAAAAAACGCTCGGAAGTGCACTTCGAAGTACAAGAGCATGAACATCACTGTTAATGTGTAACTTTCTGATCGATTCTCTCATCGGATTAATCATTTCGTAACTCATAGCGTTCTTCTTTTCGGGATGGTTCATGGTCATCACGTAAACGTTATTGATTTCTTTATCCGTTTGAATGGAAATTCTTTCTTTACTATCGATAAATTCATTTCGTATCACATTCAACCATCGCGATTGAGATATTAAATTTTTGTGAACAGATTTAAACGAAATCATCTTCCTGATTAACATGATAGATGATTGATTGACTTTTTTTTCGTATACTGTTAAACGTTACAGGAACAATTAAAATATTGTCTGATGGACATTTACACAGACACATTGATTCATACATCGACTCCTCTAGTGGTGAAAAGTGAGACTATGTGTTCAATTTTAATCAACATTCGTTGATGTACTGATTACAAAGACTCTAGCGATATCAATATATCAATATTTCTTATCAAATGTCATGGAAAACTTGTCTATGATACGGAGGTGACTCAAACTTCTTGAGGTTTGTTCACACAAACAGTTGCTAGAAGTTTTTTCAATTGATAGGTTTTAACCTGACGATAACTTTGGACACTTCATTCATGAAAGTTCGTGGAAAACTTTCCGTATAATGGGAAAAGGCCAAGATTGGTCTACATCAACAAAAAAGCGGTTTTCAGAGCAGACTAAGTGGACACAAATATTTTCGAAACCTTACAGTGGATAGAGTATAGTGAATAGATTTATGGGATGAGTTTTGTCTTTCATAAAGAGGCCGAAGAGTGGATTAAGGACAAAAGACACAAGAGAGATCTTAAGGGGTTCTATGAAAGAATCGAAAGAATAGGAATTATCTGTTCTCATGTGCCCGTTTTCAAACGGACTTCTCTGCTGGTATATTTGAAAAAAATTTCCGAATGAAATTTCTGTTCAATCAATTAGCAAACGGTTATATTTTTTCTGATTCTTTCGTTTCATGAGAGGGTTTTATCTTATAAAACCTTTAATTTACACCTTAACGTTTAGCTGATTGATAAATGTGAGAGTCCATCCTTGCTTAGAAGAGTTGTCCAGATTAGAATCGAAGAACTCTCATAGATAATATTCAGTGAGATTAGCAAGTGAAAGGTCTAAAACTTTCGCTAGAAATACTGCTCGAATAGCTTGTTTTCTCCATCTAAAATCTGATGGATTTCTCGGCCACAGATGATCATGAGAATGAGCTTGGGATCAGTTTGACCTCTCCTCAAGAACTTCTCCTCACCTTGGAAGACGTGAGACAATCGAATATCTCTGAGCATCACATGTGGAATGCAAACGATAGGTTGAAGCAACGCTTCAACACTCCATCTAAAATCTGATGGAATCCTTCCTTTTATACTCTGTCAAGGAAGAATTTCTTGAAATTGCTTGGATGGCTTATGAACAGGCAGAGAATGGTTAACATGGGATGAAAATTGGAATAGAATAGAATTAGATCAGAAAATATCAGATCAAGTCTGCTGATCAAAAATGAATGAGGCAGTGAAACGAAGTCATATATCCAGATAATCTGGATGAGAATAGCTTCAATAATTGATTGATTGATTGATTGAGTGGTTAATTTGATAAGGGTGAAAATCCAACTTTCATTGCTCTCTCAGACTGAAATTGATATTCAGAATTGCGGTTTGATTTTGCAGAAAATTTATTCAAATTCGGTATTGAGCAGTATGCATTGCTAAGTTCTGTGTGAAATTCTTCCTTTAGATCATGTATCTTTCTCATGTTTTAAGCTCATTGCTTGATTTGCAATCTGATGAGATCAAAGACTCACCGAGCTAGTGATATTCTTGACGAGAATCATCTTGAGCGAATAATAGTATAACAACATCTACATTTGCAATAGTGCTTCTCTGAGAGTTTTGAGAAGATCATATTTCGAAACTATCAAATTGACTGAAGTAATGTCACTGTGAAGCGACGCTTCCCAGAAAGATATGGTTCACATGGTTGATGGTCGAGGGGCAAATGAGGAGACAAAAAGTGAGCCTTCAACCAGCGATCAACTGGATATTGACCAACGGTCATCAATGATTGACCGCATCCAAATGGAAAGCGTCGCTTCCCAATGATATTAGTCCAGTTTTGATGATAGAATTCAGCCTGGGATATTTTCAATCCCTCGAATTTCCAGTCCATGTAGAAGAGTAATGCTAATCAAATGGGTTACTCGTTGACTCTAGCCAGCACCAAGAATTTTGTTTGCATGATACAGATTGGAATATTGTAATTAACCAATGAGAATACACGAAGAGTTCGAAGATGAGTTGAGGCGATGCTTCTCTCATCCATCTGATGAAATCTAATGAATGCTGGGCTTGTTATGGACTTAAGCTAACCTCAATAGTTCACACTATCAAAGTCGTTCGAAAAGTGCTGCGATACTTGTTGATACTTGATCCGAGCTGTTTCTTTAGAGCGCATCATTGTAGTGCCACGATTTAGGCTTGTCTATGCTAAGTCGTCGCGCTATAGAGATGCGAATCACAACTTGCGATCCAGAGCGAATTGTCTGAACATTGCGCTAATGTCAAAGTCACCCGGAGCATTGCTCCTTGCATGACGAATGTTTTCCAAGCTTTTATAAAATGAATGTGAACATCATGATCCAAACGATCTCTAGTGTCTCAGAAGGAGAGTTCTAAATTTCAATTAAATATACTGATAATATAATATATACTAAATACATATATATACTATGTTCTATATAATATATAATATACTAATCAGAAAGCTGTGGGAGGTCAACAAGGGGAGAGCTGAATGTTGAGGTTATTATAAGAGTGAAGAGGAGAAATTGAGAGCACAACTAAGACTTAAAAGGTGCAAGCTCGATGGAGAGGTAGATTAGGAAAGAGTTGGTAATATGGTTCAAATTTTAATTGAATTTCAAGTTATACAATGTATAACATATAGATAGAGCATCGCTAATTTGAAACTAATCCGCATCTCTCACATGAAAGGTGCTTCATAGAAGCAGAGATATCTGAGATCATGATCGATCACACCGAACAGGCCTTTATGGCATCGTAGTTAATCATCAAGGAGGTAGATTTTGTTAGAAGACAGATGAAAACTCCGCATAATAATAAAATAATCGGAAAGTTGTCGAGATTGATCAATAGAAGGAGTAGAGCTGTTTAATGATTAACAGAAAAGAAGCATCAGATGATGGATTGTGGCTTAGACAGTAGTACTAGTAGATTTCGGATTTTCTTGATTATTCGCATGTGAAGAGAAGTGTTTGAGAAGTGATCAAACCATTCGAAAACGAGTTGAAGCGATGCTTCTCTCATCTATCTGAAATCTAATTGATTAACTCAATTCATCTTGTATTCAATGAATTTGACCACAGATGATCTTGTAAACTGGCCTGAGATTATATTGACCTCTTCTCCTCACTTTTTTACATTAGAATAATCGGGAAGATCTAAAATCTTCCAATACTACATGTAGATGTTGAATATAAGTTGAAGCGATGCTTCTCTCAATCTAAGTGATATCTGATGGATTTTTGGCCACAGATGATCATGAAAATCAGTTTGATCATTGGTAGGAAAATGAAAGTTCATTGAATTTTCTCCATTTTCTCTTCAGTTTGAAGAATTTCGAGAGGAGTGTTCCAGCCCGTTTTCATGATCATCTATGGCCAAAAAATTCATTAGATCTCAGATGAATTGGGTGGAGCACCACTTCAACTCATCATCGACCTTTACATGTAGTTCTAGGATATCCATTTTTTTCGATCATTTCCAAGTGAGGAAAAGTTATGAAAAAGCGGTAGAACCATCCTCAGAATCATTCTCATGGTCAACTGTGGCCGAAAAAGTCATTAGAAATCCAGATCGATTTCCACTTGTTCAATCTCGACAGGAAATTAAATTCATTTCGAGTTGCAAGTTGTAACATCATTCTTGTCAAATAGATGACGCTCTAGCTGTGTTTTCCCGTGCAGCATTTTTTCAGCAAGTTTTCAAAAGTTTCCAATGTTGATTGAACTCTACAGAATGTTAATTAATTAAGTTAATGTGTTATCATGTTTTTAATTGTGCTCATCTCTGTATCAAAAGGTGGTTCGACAGAAAGAGTTTTGAAGATTGGTGAAGCAACGCTTCCCTATCTGAGTTGTTCATTCACCTCCACATAGGCTTATTTCTCATCCTTTTCATCCTCTTCATGCTCTTGTATTTTGAGATGAAACAATAAATAACATTCAGTTTCAGATAGATTTTGTTTATGATGTTTATTGTGTCATCATTATCATCTCTTCTCATTGTTATATCCGAGCTAACGTCCCATGTTTTTTACCAAAGTGTGTTCAATTCAATTTGAATATAAAGAGCTGTGAGCATCGCTCTAAGTTTCCTACCCTTCTTCGCTATAATTCTACGTGCATCATGAGTGAAAGTAAGTATTCTCTATCTTTTCTATCTCTCTTCCATTATCTGACAATTTTTCCTCCCCATCTATCCAGATCCCAAAAAGAAGAGAAAATCAATTCGCTTATCTAAAAGAGAACATGATCCCAATCATGAAAATTCCAGGAAGTCCCTAGTAAGTTTCTCAAACAACTGAAGGACCCTTCCGAACGCATCATGAAGAGGTTTAATCAATTTGCATCTCATGAAATGATACCTATCGTGTACTCCTTTCTTTCAGAAAGTACAGAAACAACTTCCCGATAATCTTCTGAGAGAACATCTTCAATTCAATTATGGGGTCCTCGCATGGCTTTTCAAATCTCTCTTGATAGTTTTCATGCCCGGCGAAATCCATGAGGGAACCATATTCCCAAAATTCCATATCGAACCAGTGTCCAACATTCTGCTAGGGTATTCTCCTCGTATAGAAAGATCAAAGAAGTGCGATCTCAAGTACTCTGTGTCTTTCGAATATTTGAGTTCTTCTTACCAGAAAGTCTCAAATAAGGTGACCTTTATCCTAGAGTTCCACAACAAATATCAAATGACAGTGGATTCGACTCGTTTCAAGATATATTATAATATAGCAGCCAAAGAACAGAAAGGCAAACCATTGTATATGGTTGTTGCTTATGATAAATTGACAGAAAGCGGGTCCAACTTCCCTGATAATCAACTTCACCAGAAAGTCCAAGTGTTCAGTTGTCCCTGCTTTCTCAAGAGAGAAACAATAGAAAAAAAAGAGCTGATGAGAAGAATTGATTGCCGAGCCCCAAAAGTAATAGAAATTGGACCTAAATCTGTTGAGGAAGGAAAACCGATTGATTTGCCCAAAAATGCTTATTACTTCTTTTCTTTACTATTTTGGCCCGATGATTTTGAAGACAAAGTTATCAGTGAAAATATCGAATTTCCCCCACATGTGCGAGCATTCTGGGAATTAATTAAGAAGGAAAGATCAAGAACTGATAGTCATTCTCCTGAAATCTTTGAAATGTCTCCAATCTTGGGTGACGAATTCAACGATCTTCTCACCCTTTCTCTGCAAATCGTTGACACTGGAGCCCCTTTTGAGGAACCCTCTCAAATCCCAACGACTACAGTTGAAGAGGTGAAGAAACTTTTGGACTCTTCCGAATGTGAAGCTGCAAAAAGAACCTGGTTCCATGTCTGTGCTCTGATTTGTGCTCTTATTCTTCCAGAGCAATATAAATCAATCGAGAATACGGTTGATTTCGTACGCTCATTCATTGAAGATGTGGATTCATTATTATTGGATTCTATTATTTTACAAGCTGATTCCTATTGTAGCCAACATTTCTCATTTGAGGCCTGAATCATTAATAAACGAAGCTCAATCAGATCTCGAACTCTATCAGTACCTAAGTAAGTCCTAGGCAAAAATCAAGATATTGAAGAACAGTGAAATACATTTGTAATTCAAGAGTGAATTTCCTGGTTGACCTCAGTCAACTGGGGACTGTGTTGGGCTATTTGGCAACTCCTTCTGTTATTTTGATTAGCAATGTTATGAGTTACTTATTCTTTCATGATCAGCACCTCGTAATGTATGCTTTCGTCTTGGTCTATGTCTCTTATAATCTTTCGACCGATAATTTCGTTCAGTTTATGTGCTTCAATTCCACGCGGTTCTCCAACCTTTATATCCAAGTCTTCTGCCCTTATTATATATCCAGATTTCAAATTTCGACGGGCTACAATTGATTTACTTAACTTTCGATAACAATCTTCCTCGCTTGGCTGTCTTCTCTTGATTGGCTGGCCGAATGCTGTTTCCAAAATTTTTATATTTTCAATCATGAGTCTAAATTCTTCTGGCTCCAGTGAACATTCATGATCAGCACCTTTCATGGTATGATCAAGAGTGAGATGTCTTTCCAGAACTTTGGCCCCTTTAGCTACAGCACCTAAACTTATCGGCCAGGAGCGTTCATGTCCAGAATAGCCGATCACTTTATCGGGAAAAATGTGCTCATACAACGATATACAGTTGAGATGGACATCTTTTGGTGGACAAGGATAAGAACTTGTACATTGTAGAACACAAATACGATCATTAAATTTACCCGCCAAATTGATTGAGCATTCTATCACTTCCATTCCATGCATTCCAGTTGATATTACTAGAGGAACATTCTTGTTGGCAGCTTTCTCGACTAGAGGAAAATTATTAACATCTCCACTACCAATCTTGAGCCATGGAACTTTTAAATTGTCCACCAGAAAATCTATCGATTCACTGTCCATTGCTGATGCTGTGAACTGGATTCCTTGATTATTGAATGCATAATTTTTGAGACGAACAAACTGTTCATCAGTTAATTGTAATGCAGCTTTATGAGCACCATAAGTCTCACCGAACGAATGTTTGCTATTATATGGACGATCGAGAGCTTTTTGATTAAATTTACTCTTCAAACAGCATCTTTGAAACTTTACACAGTCACAACCGATAGATGCTGCTATTCGTACCAATTCGGTAGCAATTGATTCATCTCCTTGATGATTTTGGCCTATCTCAGCGATAACATAGCAGGGATTGTCGCTACCCACATGTCGACCTGGATGTAATTCGAATTGTCTCTTTTCCATCTCCTCTTCGATACAATTTTAACGATGACAATAGAACTCAATTTAGAATCAGTTCAATCTGATTCGATTCAATTAATTTTGATGAGAAGATTACTGAGTAGTTATAATCAAATACAGTTAGTAACAGCACGAAAGTGGACTCAATCTCGCTGGAAAAATTCTTGTAGATGTATTGTGTTTCGTGATGATGGAACATGAGCATTCAAATTTTTTTCAGTCAGAAAAGATGAAGAGAAATTCACAGAGAGAATATCCAAACAGACGTGTACACCCGTGGACACGGGGCCGAAAAAGGTCTGTCCAATATTCACGAACAACGGAAACGGTGGGGATGTGTGTGTTTTCCAATGTGACCAGAGTGAGATGATGGCAGATGTGAAATGATTCTGATCACTTTTTCCGATTATTGTTATGATGATGTGAAAGAAATCACTGTTGCTGATTAGTTTGAGGCCTGATGGTATGGGCGAAAAGTTTATAATTGAACAATTCCAGGGGGAATGATGATATGATATATCATATGTATATATTTTTCATGTAAGGAATTGTTATGATCTGATTGAGAAATAAGATTTTTTTTACTAGATCACGAAACAATCAAATTATCAAAAATTTGCCTATTGGACACATACACATTTGAGCAACAAAACAAAACGCCCGAAAATGTTTTCCGAAGAGAGAGAAGTTTAAAATGTGAGATCAAATCTCTCCATACCAACAAGCGGCCTCAGTTAGATCGGGTTTAGTTTTGTATTTTCTAAGATTAAAGGATTTAAAGATTTAGTTTAGGCTTGGTTAGGCTAGGTCGTAGTCGTTACATAATTTAACAATTATGAGTGAGTAGGAAATAGAAAATTTTTTGTGCAAAAAACTTTTTCATGATCATAGGCAACACGGCATATTTTCGACTATCTAATAAATCTTAATCTGAGACTACTTTTGATTGAAAACTTGATGGAAACCTTTTCCATATAATGGAAAAAAGACCAAGAAGAGATCAGTCATTCGGAAGATCAGAGGATGGAAAGGAGAAAATTCGTTTGGAGTTCATTATTATTAGTGTCACAGGTGATAGTTTTTTTGATGGCGATAAAATCATCATAGCTTCTATGCGAAACTCAGATTGGATCTGGTAGATTACAATTCAATAGAAGTGCCCTTTGGCATCATTTTCTCAGATTCAATGAGAAGAATAGGATGAAAATACACAGTGATAAATACAGATATGGAAAATATATGAATTTTGCTTCACGGAAATTCAATCGATTCAAAAATAGGTATGATTTCATTAAAATTCATTTCATTAAAAGATACGAAAAAAAGTATTAACATCATGTTACATCCTCAAATCTGGAAAAAACCAAGTCTCGTGCAGCACTCGATGAACTTGAAGCTGTCTCTAATTCACTTTCTATACACATTTTGATACTATTATAAGCCTCTTTCCAACTCATATCATTTCGAGTGAGGACTGATCTGTAGAGAATTAAAAATAAAACAATTAGCATACCGAAAAATACATTGTACATGTAATACCTCTCAACATTCAATACTTACTGATAAAATTGATCCATGACAGATTTTAACATATTAAAATCACGATCTTCAACTAGCTCATAACAATAACCCATCATATAAGCTACATCTTCATCTAATAGTTCAATTTCAGTGGAAACCCATTCATTAACAATTGAGGTAACACTTTTAACATCAGTCATACCACAAAGATTGGCTCTACTGGTCGAATTGGTGGATGATGTTGACAAATTGGAAGATGTATCACCAATCAAATCAATGGTACCATTTCGCTTAACAAATCGATCCATTGGACCACGAGTGATATTCGGCCTTTTAGTACCATTCTTAGTTGATTTACTAGCCACAGCTTTTCGTTTGGACATTGAAACAAAACAATGATGTAACACAATATACACAAACTAGTATACTGAATATATGTATTGTCGAGGTTCCAAAAAGCGTTCCGTTGGTACAGCTTCAAAAAAAAGAAAATAAATACACACATACACGATTATCATTCACAAATCCATCATATGACAATTCATTCAATGATCAAAAGCACATACAAAGAAATAAAAATCATGTTAATCATTATAAAGTGTGTGTGTGATTATTATTTACAAACATTAAATTGATCAAACGGAAAAGTTGAAGATGATGAAATACAATGTATTGCAACTCACAGTGTAACGCCTGTGTGTGTGAAGCGCTGATTTTAAAGAGTTTCACAAAAGTTTGCGTTCTCTGTGTGAATATTGATGTTACATGTATTAATAATTTAATAATAATATTTTGTACAGAGATCGGAATAACTTCTGTGAATTTATTCTTTTTTTTGGTGAAAAAATAGTTTATTGACTGTATTCGGCTGATGATAATTAAGTGCATATGTATGTAGACACTTTGGAGGTTATTAAACAATTTTGCTGAACCAGGTATTCGATAGCCACTATCGGTCTTCCACGGTTCCACGATATGAACCATATTCTATGAGAGTTTTAACAAGGTATTCTGGTCTTGAAGTGGACAAACTTCTTGGTCTTCATTAAGGAAGACATCAATTTTCTTAATTCTTGTA
The DNA here is from genome assembly GCA_003956705.1 of Brevipalpus yothersi. Taxonomy (NCBI): domain Eukaryota; kingdom Metazoa; phylum Arthropoda; class Arachnida; order Trombidiformes; family Tenuipalpidae; genus Brevipalpus; species Brevipalpus yothersi. The sequence continues at coordinate 34,877 of QZCP01000395.1, forward strand.
AAATAGATTTTATTGATTGAAGAGTTTCCGGGAGAATAGTGTTTATTGGTATTGTACATGTGGTGATGGACACAATTTTTTGAAAACTCAATTTTAAATTTTAAATCACTTCGTTGAACTTCTTGGTTTATAATAGAAAAAAAATCTTTCAAATGTCACCTTACTGCAATGTGAGGTTCTACTTTTTTATTGTTAGTATTTTGAATCCATTTTCTTTCCTCAATTGCATGTACATGGGTACACCGAAACAGACTGAGCTTTTTCTCTCCTCAAAAATTTTGTACAAAAAATTCATGGTAAATGGTCAGAATTTTCTTGGTATTTCATATCTATTTGAAATAATTCATTAGAAGTCTCCAAATTTCTCGAGATTTTATATAAACTCCTGGAGGAATCCAATTTTCTTCCTCCACGTTCTGCAAGACGATAATGAATTTCAGAGTTTTCCTCCCGAGTTTTCGACTATGATTTCCTCTTGACATTGGCCGCTACTTGATTGGCTTTCAAACTAATGTTGACAGTTCGACAGGCTGAAGTAAACCAGAATCAATATGGCTTAATCGACTTTTGGATGCCTCTTGACTTGCTTTCGTCTTTTCACACTTTTTTTCGGGTTCACAGAATGATGTAAAGCAAAAAAAGTTCCAGAAAAAAATCGTCGTTGATGAGAATTACATGATAGAAAGAGGAAAAAGAACATCATTAATATGCAATATTGGATTTATTTTTCGTCTTGATAGGCAAATTAGAAGAAAACATCACTCAAAATCTCATCAAATCTGATTCATTTGTCACATTTGTTTAAGATATTAAAGTCTTCCATTTTAAACTGGAATATCGATACTTTGCCATGATCACTAATCTCTGATCAAAGTTCATCATGCCAAGAGCTCTGATTTGCAAAAAGGTGGATGTAATTGATTCGCTCATGCTTTTTTTTGATATTCCAGAAAAAAAAGAAGAGCATCAGAATGAGGAAGCCCATGATGATCGTGACCCTGGCAAAGCCATAGCTATAGTTTAGTGGATAGATTCAAGTTTCATGGTGGTTCAGTCAGATCTGAAAAAGAGATAGAGGAATAGAACCAGTATCATGAGTTGATCCAAGATGATGGGTAAGTAAGAGAGATTGATTCTAGGCAAATTAGAATGAGGAGAGAAGAGAAGAGAAAAGATAGTAAGAATCAACGGAAGAAGAAAAAATGATTGACTTGAACTTGCAAACTACTAATCAACACGAAAAAAGTATTCCAAAAAAAAGAATAGAATAAAGAATGGGCAACGGAAGAGAGAAAGAAAATACATTGAATCCCGGAAACTGATGGTCCAGATCAAAAAGTTTAACTGGTCTGTATGTCTGTTACTTTGTAGGCCAAAGTGGCTGGCTATTTGATGGTGATGGAAGGATCATTCATTAATCGGCTGCTTGATGGACAATTATCAATGATTATATTCTTTTGACGAGAAAAAAAACAACTGTTTGCCCAAAGCCAAGTAGAATTGATGGTGATGTAGCACACTTTATCATATATTTTTTTCTTCTTCTATTTTTTCATTCCGTTAATTGGATGAAAATTGAACAATTGGTCAGTAATAGTGTGACAACAGTGATATGATTGTTTTGAGTTTGTAGTTGCGAGAAAAGAGGACACACAAAAATCAACCAACTGCAACAATAAATACTAAAATGATGATAAAATTCAGCTAATTTGAAAGTATAACAGCATCTTGTTTCACACTTTTAACATGATAATGATAATGAGCTCAAAGAGCACATTTGATTTGAATTGTAAATTTTTATCTTCAATCATCATTTGACCGAAATGATGGAGATAAAAGAAAAACAATGGATACATATACATTTTATGTATAGTATGAAGAGAAGAAAAAGGAAAGATAAATTTAAATTGATGATGATCATCATGAAAGATTCAACGTGATGATAGTTTTTGGCTGCTACCAGAACGATTCAACTTCCGGGCTTTGATCTACTGATTGTATAGCTCAACTGTGTAACACCTTTTCATGATGGAACAAAGTATAAAAGGTGAGTATCGACGGCAATAATATAGAATCGTAATGGAGGCTACTGGAGGAAGGAAAACTTTTCAAAGTATACCTAGAGGAAGTCAAGATTGATTAACGGAAATCAGATGAAAGGAAGATCAATCACTGAAGAGAAACAACTGTATTCTCTATGCTCTTTGTTGTGAGGGTTCAAAGGCTTAATAATAGACTGTGAGAACCCTGATCATGGACTAAGATTTTCAATGCGAATATTCGTACAATCTCAATTAAAGGTGTCTGACCCAAAATCAATCCTATTCATGGAGTGGAAGTGATATTATAAAAGTTTTCGGTTACATTTTGGGGTGAATATGTAAAAATTTCTTGTTCTTTAATTTCTGGTTTCGATAACATCACTGACCAAGATATTTGCATGGAGGAATTCAATTCATCACCTACATAGCGTTTCTCACTAGATTTGTGGCTTTTCGATTCATTTTCACCAATAACTTTTTCAAAAAGGGAAGATAAATCGGGGAATATGATTCTGGAAAAAATAATCAAAACACTCAACTAATGGCCTTGAATTTTTTCGAAGATTTACTCAATCAGAAGACTCGAATGATTAGCTCTGGAACTTCTCAACATTCTTGAAGCAGATGCCATGGATGCTCATCATTATTCCCACTGATTGATGGATGAAGAGAGGAAAGTTAAATAAGGAGGCATGTAAAGTGACCAGTATCAGAGAGTAAACTTTTGGGTTATTTCAAGCTTCAAGATCAACATGATGAATATCGTTTCTGAACATCAACACATATGACCATTGAGAAGGAGCATCTCAAAGGGCTTCCTGGAGGAGAAAAAGAAACACACACCAAACATCGAGGAAGGCCTGGAAGATGGACGAACATGGTTCCGTTAGCTGCTCGAGTGTTTTGCTTGTAAAATTAAGTAAAATTCCAACACTTGACTATCCATCTTATTTTCTTTGAGATCACTTTTTTTTGTATATTTTTGAGCTCTTCTAATTACATCTCTCCCTGCATGATCACCCTCTTAACGAGCCTTCAATCTTCGACTAGTTTACTCAAAATGTAGAGAATGTTGGGAGAGAGAGAAAGGTTTTCATTCTTCCATCAGATACACATAATTTGTCTTAAATTGTACACCATAAATATTTAGCTAACTAAATGAAATGATGATGAATTGACATGATGAATACCTCTCAGTGACCAGGAAGATAGTATCGTTTGATTGTGATTGTATCTTTTGGTTGAGTTATTTTGCTGAACTTTTTCTGAGCTTTTTTTCCAAATTAAAAGTGAAAATGAATCGAAAAATTAAACAACTCACAGCAGAACAACAATATACAGTGCCAGCAGTAGGCATATCATTGTTTAGAAACAAATTAGTTTGTAGCAATTGAGTTTGTTAATGTGAGCTGAATAAATATTCTTGATGATGGAAATATCCATGAAAAGAAGAGGAAGAAGAAGAGAATTCAAAGGGAAGATTAAGCTCATAATAACAACGATGATGACGAGATGTTAGGTCTGCAAACTTCCATGTATCATTTCTGGCCATAATTATCGATGATGCAGATGCCTTGAGGATAAGTTTTTCCTTAAATCTACTAGATTTTTGACCGAGAATGCTGACCTCAAATGATTAAATGATTCAGATTTCTGGTTTTATTCCAGTTTTGAGCTGAAATATGTGATTGTGAGTGATGCTGTGGAAAGAATAGGGAGAATTTTGATGAATAAAATTATCCATCCTAACTTACCTGCCACTGATAGACTGTGTGAACCGAAGCAAATCCACAAAATACGATTCCAATACCAATAAATCCACTGGTGACCAGGGCAGGAACCTCATCAAAATTGATGAAAGTGAATAAAATTATTCCTGTTGAAAATAAAATATAGAATATATAAAATATTTTGATCAATTCTAGATTTACCAAAGGGAAAAGAGTTCACAACAGAGGAGAGGGAAAGTTTAATCTTAAAAATCGTTTCAATGCATAATGAATGTTGTGAAGGAGCTGAAAAATTCAAAGCTACATTTAAATCAAATTCACATTAATCAGATAAATATATTGATAATTTTCCAGAATATCTTATTGGAAACTCAGATAAATTCGCTCTCTAAGATATACATATATTTTTTGAACAGCAGGAAAGCAAGTGAAAACCGTTTGCCCATAAGAGAAAGTCTCAAATTTTAATGCATTCAGATCTCTATCTTCCACCATGAACCCTTTCTGTCTGATTGGATCAAAGGAAGTGTTTAAATTCTTTTGCCAATTAATTCTCTCAGAACGCTTCAAGGTGTTCTCAGGAACCTTCTGGTAGCCTGATAGTATCTGGGAAAAGATTCAATTGCATGTATAAAGAGAATCATTCACAGTTCTGATTAGATAGATGAACCACTGAATTCACTTAAATATCTATCAGAGGGAATAATCAGAAAGAGAAAGAGAGAGAGCATTTTTCAACTCTTTCTCCAATAACAGAGATCCTCATTATTCAACATCCAATTGTGCAGCCTCTTTTCCTTCCTCTCGATCACTTTGGAAAAGTGTAAAACAATGATGATAATGATGGAAACGAAATCAATTTTCTGTAGATTATTGCGAGATAATTTTTCACACACTTAATTTGATAAAAAATGTTCACTTCAATTTGATTTGGATTAGAAGAGAAGAAGAAAAAAATATTCCAACTACTTTAGCAAAAGTTTAAGTAGAAAACTAGTCTTCATCATTAAACTATTCCAAATTTTCTCTCAATTTTCCGGTGTAAATGGCAAAACAAACATTTGCCCTTTCAATTTTGGCTGATGTTGATTCATTTTCTTGTATTTAGCCTGTCTTCCAGCCACTTTGATCAGGACCACGAACACGATCCACCGTTGATGAGTATCACGAATTTGACTACCGATTTGGTTCATCATGTGTGTGTGGAGCTTTTTGCTTACTTCAATCACTAGTTCTCTATCACCATTATCATCAACTTTTAATGGTTATGATGGCATTTCAATGAGAAAGAGAGACCAGATCTGATGGCAGAGGCAGATTTGAGACTATCGAATGATTGCACATTCTGTAATTACACCTGAGTCAAAGCTGTTCAATGGTGATAATTTAGGTCATGCACTTGGAACTTTCAGCTTCCTTTTTTTTGTTGCTCTCCATCACAACTTGTAGAGCTTGATTTGATGAGGAAAAAATTTTCATCATCTTCTTCTAGTGAACTCTCTCTCTTTTTTCCAGATTATGCATTCTCAACCCGCTTTCTCTCTTTCTTTCCCTCTTTCTCTCATCCACTATCATCATCATGATGGAACCAGAATTGATGATGGACTTGAAAGAGTCAGGGAAAAATGAGATGGAAAGGAACAAGAAGGCAACGTTTAAGAGTGAATCTGAAAGAGGATGATGGAGACGATGGAAGAAGAAGATGACGATCAGAGAAAGGTGAAGATGCTCAAATGAATTTAATGTGACTTGCTAGCATGAAGTGACTTGAGAATAGAAAGATGTAGATGGAGAGGACATTTAGCAGCTCTTGAAAGTGTACATGAATGTTCACCGAATAGCGTCAAATTATCGTGTGAACGTGTGTATTTGAGCTGAAGAGAAGATGTTGAAAGATTGTTTTGCTTGTCGGTCAAACTGAATCTATTCAATGTGCATACATAATGATTGTTGCCTAAAAAAAGAACAAAAAATGATGGACACACAATACAGAAGACAAAAATCACTGATCTTGAAAGAGAAAGAGAGAGAGAGATTGAAGCAAATAAAATTAATCAGAGATTTGATCACTTCAATTTGAGGCTGAAATAGTGGGCTT
>QZCP01000396.1:0-29174 GCA_003956705.1 Brevipalpus yothersi
TCTCTCTCTCTCTCTCTCTCTCTCTCTCTCTCTCTCTCTCTCTCTCTCTCTCTCTCTCTCTCTCTCTCTCTCTCTCTCTCTTTATCATTGATATTCCTGATCATTTTCCAATATTCAGCGGAGCCATGTAAACACACCAAACACTGTTCTTTCGTTAGCGCTTCATCTCTTCGTCAAACATATCCTCCAGCTACAACAAACTTTCATAATATTCCATTTTTTGATCAGCAATATGCATCATTACAAAGCATAGAGAATCTCCATCAAGTCAATTATCAGCATCCTCCTGATGTACAAACACAAATGGATCCTCATTCCCATGAATCGAGCAGTAACACAATGTTTATGGGTAGTACTTCAGCCAAGTTATTGAGTAAGTTGCAATTGCATAGAGTTCAGTTGTAATTGGAATGAGTTATTTCATTGAGCGCAAAAAATTTACACCTTTTTCATGGCTTATCAATTGATTTGTATTCATCTTTTTTCTTGCTATTCAGGAGCATCATCAAATTCATGATCATGGTGATGATTATCTCGATCCCTATACATACAATCTGTTATCAACTTGATGACCTCAACATTTTTTAGAATATGTTGTTGATGATTGTGTAACAGTGCAATCTGGTTGTTTCAATATTGAACAGTCTGTTTTTCACTATTACAATTACTACTACCTGATACTTCTACTACTCAAATCAGAAAGAAGAGAACCATGCTGATATATTTATCTCATTTGATTTGTGATGATATTAAAAATTTTGCAAATTTTTCGATTGATAATCAATTTTTGTATCCATCTTATTCCATAAAATGATGTCTCTAGGAGAGAAAGAATTAATTATCATTCAGGAAAACTGGAACAAAAGGTTCAGATGACAAGCTATATTGAAGTAACATTGTGAGACTTGGACAAGCCATTCTATAAAACTTGAAATTGATATGGAAAATAATCTGGGTAAATGGCCATGAGAATATGATGTATATATGTGTGTGTGTGTGGAATCTTTGGGAAAAAAATTATTTTCCCCAGGAGATCTATTCGTTCCATCTGAATAATATCGATTTAATAAACATGATCATTACGGTATAGAATGGATGTCCATTTTTACATCTCAAAGTTTGTGTGTCAATTTATTGATTTTTCTGTGACTCTTTTTTCAATTCATTTTCAACTGATACTGATACTTTAGGGTGTCTAAAATCGAAGGTGGAAAAATGAAATTGTGATATCTGTTTAGCTCGAGTATTCTCAACGAATAAGTTTTGTTTTGGATGATTCCAAAATATTATCACTGATTGATCTAACTTTTCTTAAATTGATTTAAGTCAAAAATTATGTCCCATAGATTTAGATATTCATTAATTTTTTACTGTGAAATTTTTCTATTAGTATTCTCCAATATTCTACGCCATTCCTCATCCGCAAACCCAGTCAATATCGGTAAGTTACCTGATGCAATAAAAAACCATCCATATTTGATGTAATTTTTATTTTTCACCAAAAAAGATGTAATTTTGAGCACCAAAAACGCTATTGCAAGACGTTTCATCACCTCAGCATTCGAAAATCTTCAATCAAAAAATGCATCATTTCATGTACGATTCACTGAGTTGACAGAGGATGCAAGTGAAGAGGAAATTTGTTCCCTAATTTTAACATCGAACAGCCATCCTGATCTTGTGATCGATGCCACTATAATGCCATCAGCCAGTGGAAGTCGACTATCTTCACTGATCAAAAGATATACTCGACGTTCTGCTGTTCCAACCATAAGTACAAGCTATAGTTTGGGTGATTCTCATGATGAATGGGAAAATTTGAGCCCAGTAGAGCGAAAATATCTTATACATATCCATCAGCCTGGTGATGTGATTCCGTATATTGTCAAAAATCTTATCACTCATCATAATATGACAACAGCAGCTCTTCTTTATGATGATTCTTTCGGTAAGAAACCATAATCTACCAGTCCTTTTATGAGAACAGATAAATTCTATTCATTGGTGAAAAATTTCCCGAAAATTGATCAAAAATTAGTTACAATATCTAAGAATATATCTAGCTCTAGAGTAAAAGCCATAGTTTTTCATCCATAGCATGATGAACTCATTGACTTGACCCTCATTTTGTGAATGAATATAATCAATTAACTTATTTTCATTCAAAATTTGACAGTAATTGAGTACAAGTTAGATCAGATCATCGATAAAGCTGGTGGGAATCAATTTTTGGTTCAATCGATGGAAAATTTTGAAAGTTTGGAAGAAACTCTTACGAATATTAAATCACTTGGACTGAATAACTATTTTGTTCTCGGAAAAATTAAAAATATAAACAGAATTTTGGAAACTGTAAGTAAACATAAATGGATTTTCGTTGAATCAACCGAAAGGAACTTTTTGCTCATTTTATTGACAGGCTGCTCATTTGGGAATGTTCAATTTTCATGATTCATGGCACATGATTACCAAAGGTCGAGGGGAAGTTAGATGTGAAAACTGTACCCATGGATCTATTATGCTGTATCAACCTATGAGATCAAAATCTGTGGAATATGATCATCGAACCATCTTAACTAATACAAGTTCTCTGTATAGAGTTGATGGCTACTTCTACTATGATCTTGTGCGCTTTATCGGTGAAACGATAATAGATCTCAAGTATCAATCCAAATGGATAGAAAAGTTAGATTTTCCAGTCTGTGGTCAAAAAGCCAATACAGAACAATTGAAACAGAGAGAAAAAATTGGCCTCCGTCATGAGATGGCCATCGAAGGTTTCCACGGACTGTATGGTCTATTTCTGGTTCATGATCATGAGCATGATACAAGACATGAGAACGATCTGGTAACTGAATATGATTTTCAAGAGATTATACTGAAAGCTTCGAAAATTCAATTATGGAAACATCATCAGAATCATCATCGACTACTGGGAGAATGGGTGGCTGAACCACCTTCTGGTCGTTTTATGTTCACTGGTGCTTATATGGCTGAAAAGAAACCAACTCTCCAAATTGTCACACTGAAGGTATTTCATAATTTCATAGATATACACCATGTACAATTGTATTTGCTTAGTCAAAACTTTCATCTCTCTCTCTCTTTTGGTCAACAATTCATCCATTTTCTATTTCCTCTATTCACCATTCTCCATGTCGAACTCATTTCAATAGCAACCACCTTTTGTGATGCAATTTTCTAACGGTACATGGTATGGCTATTGTATTGATCTGTTGGAACTTATTCAAGCTGAACTGGATCCTGAAGATAAATTTGATTATGAATTGCGTGAATCGCCGAATGGAAAGTATGGTGAAAAGGATCCCAAGACAGGCAAATGGGATGGAATGATGGGCGAAATACAAGATAAGGTCGATAAATTTTCTTCTTTTTTTCAGTTACATACTTGAAATTCCTGTGTGTGTATGCGTGTTTGGTCAACAGTCAGACTTTGGTTTCCCATAGAACTTATTGTGATATTTTGTTAACTTTTTGACAGTGTGAGAAAAGTCCAAATTCAGAGTTGATATTCTCTGAGGAAACAGAATCTTTCATCCAAACCAAATCAGATTACGCAATTCTCACATTTCAATCAACAATCACATGAGAATGCAATTTTGATCAGATCAAAAAGAAATGTTCATGAAAAGTCTTCCAGCCCTGAGCCAAAATGATATATATATGTTTTTTTTCTTTGCCTCTATTTGTACTTATATTCTTTTTTGTTCTAATTTATTTGACAGAAAGCTGAAATTGCTATTGGTGGTGTGTTTGTGATGGCTGAGAGAGAAGGTGTTGTTGATTTCACTGTACCATACTATGATCTGGTTGGAGTATCACTGTTGATGAAAAAAACCGCTACTTCATCGCACATGTTCAAATTTTTGACAGTATTAACCAACAGTGTTTGGCTCTCCATTCTGATTGCCTATTTGATCACAAGGTGAGTAGAAATGAAGCTTGAGAATTAAATGGAATAGCTCTCAATCGAAATGGAAAAGAGTGGCGAGATTAATGGGAATGCAAATATCGTTTCCAAGAAAAAAGAGGAAAAGAAAGAAAGAAAGAGAAAAAGAGAGAAAGTCTGACCTCGAGAGATTAAGTATCAAAAGTGTCAAGAATTTCGAGAGGGAACGAAATCGAATTTTCCAAATAAACTGTCGAAACGTATTCACATGTTTGAGATGATGCATCAAAATTCATTTATAATTTGGAGATAAATATCATTCATGAATGAAAATTCACCATAATCTTTTTCATTTCCTCCAGCTTTTTCATGTTCCTTTTCGATCGAATAAGTCCATATAGTTCTCTCAATGTGGATCCATCGATCACCAAGGATAAGCGTAAATTTACATTCAAAGAATGTTTATGGTTCTGTATGACATCTTTAACACCCCAAGGAGGTGGTGAAGCACCCATCAATTTGTCAAGCAAAATAGTAGCCGCAATATGGTGGATATTTGGATTCATTGTGATTGCTTCGTATACCGCTAATTTGGCTGCATTCCTAACAGTATCTCGATTAGATTCACCAATCGATTCTTTGGATAAGCTTGTAGAACAATATCGAATTCGATATGCTCCGGTGGAAAATTCACTTTCCATGGTCTACTTCAAGCGTATGGCTTATATTGAACGATTGTTTTTCAATATATGGCAAGATATCACACTGAATACTAAATATTCAGCATGGGAAAGATCTAAGCTGACCGTATGGGATTATCCTATGGCACAGAAATACAATGATATATGGAAACAAATTGAAATCACTGGAATGCCTAAATCATTTGAGGAAGGTGTGAAACGTGTCAGAGCATCAAAAAATGCCCAAGAAGGCTTTACACTACTGGGTGAGTGGCATGAGATGTTTCAAATATTCTTTTGACCTTCTTCTGACTATCACAGGTCAAATATTGCGAAATATTCCCTAGTCTGAATCCAGCAGGAATCCCGGATAGATACTGATATTCAGAAACATGAATAGAATATAATGTTTTTCTCCTTCTCCCTGATAGGAGGCTTACATGTAGACGATAGATGAAGAGAAGTAGATTCATGAATACAAACATTCAGATCTCAAATGTTAAGAATCAATCGACCTGATTGTGTCATAGTGTTAAGCTTGTCAATCAGATTTCCCCTTGATTGAGAGGATAACTTCTGGCATAATGTGTGGGTGAAGAAAGAAAGAAAGAAAGAAAGAGAGAGAGAGAGAGAGAGAGAGAGAGAGGGGGGGGAGAGATGATAGGGTATACATCTACTTGCTGACATGTATCTATTCTGATAATATGAATCATGAAGAAGAAGATCATCATCATCCATCGATCTGAGCAAAGATATGTTTATCTAGTTTTTCCTCCACATATAACACCCACCTATCTGTGAATGCTGCTTACATTCATCCAAATGCTCAGATGAATTAGAATATCAAATGGAAGTAGATTTGATGGCTGAGTAGCACGAATAGTGAGTGATGGGAATACTCAATATATCTCGAGAAACTTTTTGAGGAAATCATATTACGAGACTCTCATGGAAAAAAAATCACGAATCACTTAGCTTTTGAGAGCAGTGATCAACCTTTTAGCTGGTCTCATATGAGAATATAAGTCTAACGAACCAGTATACACTATTACCCTACAATCTTATGAGTAAAATTGATTATGTGAAGAACATTGGATGATTACATGCTCAAGCAGATGATGAACTTTCATGGCTTGATTATTCTCATAGATTTTTCTTTTCACTTACTATCTACGTCAAGTTGAGAGGCTGAGTGAATCTTGAAGTCAGTGAAGAGAATGAACATTGTGAGGAAAAGTTTGAGAAAATTATTGCTGATTACAAATTGGCTCTTTATCAGTTGATGAAAGATTTCGCAACAATTCGCCAGATCCATCACTGCACCAATGATTAATGTTCATGAGCATAATTGTCCTTATAATTGTCGTGAGTGTGAGAATCCAATAATCTATCCTCGACCAGTTTTCCAGGGGCCTATTAGTTTCCTATGGAATATTGACTAATTGAAGCCAACACGTGGCATTCAACAGTGCGACAAAATCCAAGATTCCATGTGGATGCATGAAACATGGAAACCTCTAAGATTAAAAACCTTACAAATAAGGAAGTAACTTCTATCTCTCTCTCTCTCTCTCTCTCTCTCTGTTCCAGAGGATGCTACCAAAGTTCAATATGCCGCTATGATTCATTGTGATCTGGAACAAGTTGGCGATGAATTCAGTCGAAAACCTTTGGCCTTAGCTGTCCAGGAAGGTTCTCCATTGAAAGACAAGCTAAGTTCAGCCATCCTGAAACTGTTGAATCAACGTAAATTGGAATCATTGAAAGAAAAATGGTGGAATAATAATCCAGAGAAGAAGCAGTGTGGTGATTCTAAGAAAAGTAGTGAAGGTATCAGTATCAAGAATATTGGTGGTGTATTCATTGTGATCACAATTGGTGTTGGACTTGCTTGTATAACACTGATATATGAGCAGTGTTTTGGCAAAGATCGCAAAAAATCATCCACAGTGGCTATTAGTTTGAAGAAAGGTGAGCTGCCCACTACTAGGCCACCATATGGTTTTGTCGGCTTTGCACCTAATCCATTTCCAGGAGTTCGTGAAGTTAATTCTTCATGGAAGAAGAGAGATATTCACACAGGAATGCCTAGATATTAGGCATGAGAACACTTCTATGGTGAAGCTTACTGTATGCTTGATTCATATTTTCTCTGTTCTTTCAATTGATTGCACTGATTTACATGCTCACCGAGACTGGTTCTATTAAACAATATTATTCACACTTGTATGAGCATTCTTTTTATTTCTTCTTAGGGAATGATTTGTCATGAAACTTATCCTCAAATTCCCAGGAAACTTTGATGAAGCTCTGAAGTATCGATATATCAAGTTAGCTGGCAATAAATTTTATTTGGTGAACTAAAAATTGAATTATGTTAAACCAATAACATTGAAAAACTATTCAAAATTAGATTATCACAATAATTTCAATACTGGTTACTCAAGAAAATTCCGTAATCCAGTAATTCTGGGAAAGAATTGTGTCGGAATTTTGGGTGACATAGCCTGTTCACTTCCCTGAAGATGTTTAGTTCTCCAGCACAGTAGTAGGTCTCATTTAGGATCCGACTATTTGAATTGTGAAATTTAGTGAAAAGCTCAAAATCATTTCCACATTTATTCAGCTTTTCTTTGTAGAAGAATATAGGAAAAAGCTCTGATAATACAAGTGGAGAAGTTTCCAATTTGAGAACACAAAAGGAGAAATCATGTTTACACTCATGTATACATCAAAATACCTGAATTCATGTGATGATACGAAACGATTTGAGAATAAAAAAGAAAAATATCGATTTGAATGAGTGGAATATTCAACGAGCCGTAAAATATTTTCACGACGATTGTTGCAAAAAATTTCTTCTCAGCGCAGTTGGATATAAGTTCCGATATATATTCCATTATCATTAGCTCTATGAGGAATTCATGGGTTTACCAAAATGCTGGGATCAGTATTGACCTTGGCACTGAACAATTGAATAGGAATGTAAGAAGAATATTTAACAGAATATGCCTCTTCTCACAATTAGGCCTGTTCTGTTTATGAGGCTCAATGCTTTTAAGGCCCTGGAGGCAATACAAGGCCTCAAATGATCGATATTCTCAATACAAGATAATATATATATTAGGTTGTCTCAGAAGTTCGTTCGTTCGATAGGAAAATGAAGAGATAGAACAATTTTTTCGACGGATTTAGAAAAATTGATGCTTTAATATCGAAATATGGGAAGAAGAAGAGTTTGAGTTGTCTGAAAATCCAATTAGAACTCGATGAGTTTTTGCATCGGAAATGACCATTATTTTCTGTTCTAATTGGGCTAATTTTTTAGAGAGAGATATTTTTGGGAATTTTCTCGATAAAAATTGATGAAGAAGACTATATCATATGGAAAAATTAAAAGAAGCCATAAAACTCTGCACGAAGAGCGAGAAATTGAGGATAGAACTGAGGTTGGCGATATTCTCGAACTTTTTTGGAACATTGCCGTCTAGACTAGTGAAAGTTTTTTTCTGACCAACAAAAATGAGTGCTATTCGAGCTGAAAACTTTCGTTTCGAAATTTTGGCTATCCGTGAGCTCTTCCACTAGCGATAAAAATTCGAGATTTTTTTTTTTCAAATCTGATTTTTTCATATTTTCATATTCGGTATGCAATGACTACATGGGCAAAATTTCATTGTTCTAGAAAATCTGATTCATACCGAACGAACGAACTTATGAGACAACCTAATAAAAAAATTACCAAGCTCTCAAAAAGTTCACTCTTGGTAGAGTGTGTTTTCATTGAAAGATTTTCTAAGAACCTCTGTATTATCTGAAAATCTCATATTAACAGGTAGACTGGCCTCTGTGAATTTTCACCACCGGAAGAACGAATTCATTTATAGACTAACCTCGAGTCAGAAATAGTTGACATTAACCTTTCGTATGTAAATATGTATTTCACTTTCACTTCAATCCTTACTAAGGCTTCTCATATCATTTAATATAGCGTGTTGATTTTATTGTGGTATTTTACCTCTCAAAAGCGTTGAAATTACACATCATCGGAAGATTTGAGCACTATTCAGTGATGAATGAGAAGTAGAAAGTTATGTTTTCTTCATTTTTTTGTTATATTTTGTCTTTTAATAGTATTTGATCTACTTGGAGAGATTCTTCAAATTCATGAATGAAAGAAGCTCGAAAGAAAAAAATTCCATCTTGCGAAGGGAAAATATTTCACGCGAAATTCTATTCACTCTTATAAGTGTATTCACACATGTGTGATTACCAAAACCTTAGGTTAATACCGATATGGTGAAAAAAAATTCCAGGAAAATTTTTGTTTTTGTTTACATTCTTGCGTTTATCAATATATTTGGATCCATGTGATCGTGGTACAAAACGATTGAATGAGAATGTGGAAAAAAATGTTGGTTCAATCGATTGATCCATTGAAATGAGAGGAATAATTGGAAAGTTTAAGGGTACTTTCATGGTGATCGATGAAAACTGAGAAAGTTTCTTCTCAAAAAGAATGTCAACTCATTCGTTCATAGGTCTACACGCAAATGAATATTCTTCTCTTTTACCTATTTGATCAATGGACTACTATCTATCGATTCTGAAAATTCATTCGAAATTCACTCTATCGCAAGAGGTAGAATGTATCATTTTCGGGCTGCATTCCCGCGTCTAGTGACCGATGAATCGGACATAACTAGAATAGATAAACATGGTAAAGTTGAGGGTATAGATTCTGATTTCTTATTTGAAGCTTTTACCTGGTTTATTGCAGATTTGATCAATATTACCCTGGTTCCAGCGAGGAAAAAGTTACCACATGATGAAAACTATGATGTGTTTCGGGAAGGATTGGAGATGGTGTCAAGAAATGATGTGGACTTATCTCTTGTGCCATTCACTGTATTTCAAACCTTACCACCGAATGTGACCATCATGCCCATCCTCTCTGAAGAAGGCTGCAAGTTAATATCTTCACCACTTCTCAATTCATCAGATTTGACTAATGGTCCTGAATCTACTTTATTAGAGCTACCCTTCGATCTTACCCTTGGAATGATTTTGTCTTTGTTGATCATTGTTTACTGTCCAGCATTTCTCAAGATAGATTTGAGCCAATATCGAATATCAGCGAGCTATTTATTGGAAAAAATGCTGAAACAAGGCGGTGGGATCATTACCTATCAGCCCTTTTCATCAATGAGTCTAGTGATCATATCGTTTGCGTTGATATTTCATGTATTGTTTGGCAGTTATCTGGATACTCAGCGAACTTCAATCTCTCACTTTGATAGAATTGAGTCATTGAGCGACGTTGAGCATAAAAAGGTGACTTTGATCACTTTCCTCACCATGTATGGGTGTGCTCAATGTTACGATTGAAAATGAAAATCAGATGGTAACAGATGATTATTTTGACTTTGGGTAGCAAGGGTCAAAAGATTTTAGATTCAATTATTGTTTTGGTAGCGGTAAGTGTGCTTTTCTCTTATCACACATGGAATCAAACTTCTTCAAGCACACCATCTGCCAAGATCCTTCGAAACCCTCCGCAAAAAACCCTTCTTATACATCACCCGATTTGAATTGTAATTTCGCATCACCCTTTGTGGCCACAAAAATACCGGAAACATTGATTCGTATCGTCACACGGAGAATGGAAAGTCTCTTTGAATTGGGAATAGCTCAGAAAAGAGGTCATAATTCAGAATATTTCGCTCACAAATTGGCTCAACTCCCTACAGACCAAGAATGTGTCATGAGAAAAATTGGAAACGGTGTCTCTTCGCCAGCTTCTCTTTCTAATGGCTATTTTAAGGTGATTTACATCATTTATTCTCTGGTCACATTCTTGACAATAGCCATTGAGCTCTCATATTTGTGCATAATTCTCCAAGCAATAATCTCTTCAGTAATAAACGCCTCTTCAATGATTTCACACGATCCATAGCCTTAATTTGCTTGTTGTCTGTATTCTCCTATAAAAATTACAGTTACAGTTAAGTTATGAACTAATCTAATACCTTCACTGTTTCAATTGAAATGTCCATGACCTTGATATTCTGTTTTTCTGATCATTGTGTCTATCTTAGTAAATGGAGTCTATTCAAATATCATCTTGTTTTTTGGCAAGTTCCCTCATGGAGAAGCGTATTCCCCATTAAACTTGACATCTGTATAGCATTCTAAAGTTTGTTATCCAGATGGGCTTATTCTCAAAAATTTTTCAACTAAGCGTAAAAATAGACACGGTGATAGGCTAGTTTAGAGCGACTTGAAAAAGAGCTGATATTTAGCTTTTTAGATCAAAATATTCCCAGCATTCCATTCTCATATCTCGAAAATGTCAAATTCCATGTCCTAAGAAGAATTCACCAATAAACTCTCAGTCAAAATCGTAGTCGAATGTATAAACATATTCAATCTTGAAAAGTAGCAAATTTTAGAAATCTCAAAAGGCTCTCATGATTTGAGATTTCAAAATAATTCAATCGAGAACATTCCATTGGAAGGAAATCGTCACTATTCACTACTAAAATAAGAATAAACACTCAGAACTCTGTTTCAAATTGTGTCAAAATGTCCAAAAAATAAGCAAGACATATAAAGAATATCCACTCACATATTGTCAATGTTCAAGAATTGTAGAGAATTTTCGAGTAGTGTCATGTCTTTACTTTTGATTTTCTTTGGTTTACGATCCTTTTCACTAGTGTTTGAATGCATCTTTTCAGAACATCTAAGAATATGTAGTATCAAATTCTATGAACTGAGATTTTCCCCTTCAAGGTGATTCTATGTATGTAGAAATTAGATGACTCGAAAAATTGATTGTAGATCACGATACAATTCTTGGAATGGTCTAAAAATCAATCGAAGAGCAATACCTTTCATGAGCCTGAGTAAATAGCTTAAAGCTAGTAAACCTATTGAAGAACATAATGATACATACAAACATAGCATTCAGTATGGAGCAGACAGACTACCTTTGAGAGGGAGAAAGGAAGAGTATTTTCTGAACATGATTCTTGCGAAATATCGAGAACCGATTTCGTTGTGAGAACTAATTGAAAATTTATCAAATCATCCTAGAATAGATTCAAGCAACCTGAAAAGAGGAGGTAATAACTGAAGAAAGAGATCCACTGGGATGAAAAGAAGAATTTTATCCTGATTTGATCTCCTCTGAGGTAATGAAAGAAACATCTGATGAAAAAACTGAAATATTGATGATAAGATTGATAGTGAAAAAAGGTGAGCATACATGTATTGTTGGTATCGGTTGGAATCTTCAATACTTCAGAATGACAGTTTTTCTACTTTTTGAACAGATCAGTATGCGAGTGACATGCAAGATTGTTCTCATGCCCATAAGTGTTTCAGCATTTTGTGCCTGAGTATTGTTTGACTATCAACAGGTTGATCCAAATGACAAGAACAAAAGTTTTTTCATTTTATATTCTAGGAAGATTCTGATTTTGCTCATATTACCCTGGGGGGAGAAAGTTAATTGACCCTCTCTCGTTGACTTAACTTTCAATGGTACATCGAAATTGATGGAGGGCTTACTGATACCTAGAGAGCAATTAAATCATGGTTAAATGTGATGGGTTAACCTTTGCATTTGTGTACTAATCTGGATGGTGCTCCAATGTCTTCATGGTATTTTCGATTTCTGTTGTCAGCGTTCCCAGACTCAATATATTTCATGAATAATATACAGGAAATTTCCCATAATACAAGAGGAAATCTATTATAAATCATGTATCTCTCATGTTTACAGTTGAATTCCTGGTGCTGTTGTGAGGAAATTGTTCATAAGCTTATGATATCAGAGGAATTCTGTCTGAGTAACAGATAATAATAATGTCCACCAGAAATCAATATTGAACGCTCGTGTAATTTATCACTGTATTAGCTCAAAAGGAATGATATGATTAGATTTTTTACACCTTATGTGTTTGTAGTGTGAAGATATCTTGTGTTCCCGGAGGTGTTCAAAAGCAGTGAACAGAACATTCATGTCAGTTGAATTCAACTATAAACCAGGGGCAAAATATTTCAACTGTCGTTCCTCGAAAATTTATGATCAAAAGTTCCTAATCTGACCTATGGAGAGGTTTCAAGTGAGAAATACATAGGATAAGCACGTGAATTATATGGAATTGCATAAAATTCATCCTGACAGGTTGACATGAAATGAGTTCTACCCTAGAATATCATCACGCTGAAGGCTAAAATCCATGTTGATTTTTTTCTCTCTCTATTCTCTCTTAACAAATTCACATTAAACATACCAAATAGAAACAAATCCCCTGAATATGTATATTTCCACAGTAAATCATAGGTTTTACCTTCTCTCTCTCTCTCTCTCTCTCTCTCTCTCTCTCTCTCTCTCTCTCTCTCTCTCTCTCTCTCTCTCTCTCTCTCTTTCTTCTGCTCATCAGGAAACTTTGCTTCTTCCTCAATCTGAGGTGTTCTGCACAGTTGCATATTCTATGAGCAGCTTGAAACGTTACACTTGGACATAAGTCATGGAACGTTTTGTATGGTGGAAAAATCTTTCCCATGAACAACATCACTGGTGAGAGTAATGTATATGATCAGTCTGCGTTGATTAATGGAGTCTCGAGAGTTTTCGAGACTTGTGACTACTGATCTACTGTGGATAAATATGTCCACTTTTACTGTATAGTTTGCAATTTGTGATAAACTAAATTTGAAACCCCATTTACATTCATTATGATAATATCCGCTGACATTATCGAAAATGTTTCCGAATTCGCCGATGATGATCTGCTTATGGATTATTCAAATTTCACCTCCCAAAATCAAACATCATCATCATCAATTCTGCCATGGAATTCATCAAGCCCATCTTCATCCCAAAACTATCGTCCGTACACTGAGCGACCGGAAACGTATGCCGTTCCAATTATATTTTCCATACTATTTCTAATCGGTCTGGTTGGCAATGGAACAATTATACTGGTATTCCTTCGCCACAAGTCCATTCGAACCATTCCAAATACCTACATAATCAGTTTAACTATCGGGGATCTACTGGTGATTACCGGTGCACTACCCTTTGTGGGCACAATATATTCATTCGAAAGTTGGCCTCATGGTGAATTTGTGTGTAAATTAAGTGAATTTCTACGTGATGTATCAATTAGTGTCACAATATTCACTCTCACAGTTCTCAGTGTTGATCGATATCGTGCAATTGTGATGCCACTTCGTCGATACACAAGTGATCGTGAAAAAGAGTTAACACTACTGATCGCCTTCTCAATATGGACACTGTCCAGTATACTTGCATTTCCTGGTGCATATTCCGCATTCCTCAAGAAAGCATCTCCATCACCGAATAAGACAATATTGATTTGTTATCCATTCCCGGAAGAATATGGTGATATATATCCAAGAATAGTGGTTGCACTACGATTTGCACTACTATACGCTATACCTTTGGCGATAACAACATTCTTCTATCTACTTATAGCACATCATCTACTGTCATCATCTCGACAATTAAGTGAATCAAGTAACAATCGAGTTAAGCAGGTTCGATCGCGTACCAAAATAGCCAAAATTGTATTGTCATTTATCATTCTTTTCGCGGTATGCTTTTTTCCCAATCACGTGTTCATGCTATGGTTTTATTTTTATCCTAATGCCGCAGAAAATTACAATATTTTTTGGCATTATTTTCGAATTGCCAGTTTCATATTGACATTCGGTAATTCATGTCTCAATCCGTTGGTATTGTATTTAACTTCCGGAACTTTTAGGGCATACTATAAACGATACCTGTTCGGACGTTCGATGCCATTGTATCCACCGAGGGCACGAATTAATTCAAAATTTAGGCCAATACTTCACCGGAAACGGATGGAAGCATTCCCACAAAATTCTACCAAAAGTTCTCATTCAACCATTATCAAGTTAGTTAGCGAATAAGGTGTTTATTGCTTACTTATGATAAAATATGTGGTAAATGATGATCTATTGAAGAAATTTTCCATGTAAATAATTGGCTCATTATCATTTTTACAAATAACAATTGGTTATTCATGAATGAAGCTCAGCTTTTGAATCATCTGAATTTAATTTATTTGATTCCGATTGGTTCTCGTTTTTTTATACAAAAGCCAATATGAGAAGTGATGCAATCACTGATCTAATGTGATAAAGAACATTCCATTTACAAAAGAATTGGTAGTCCATTTAGCTTAAGCTGATTGGAAACGAAGTTTGGCCAATCCATGGTGTGCTGAATGATTTTGATCATTATTGATCCTTAGAGGTTTTTTGGCTCCTTCCATTATGGAATTTGGAGAAGAGAAATGAGGATGAAGAAAAGAAGAGAGAATTGATGGTATATAGAAGAAGAGAATGAAGTTCATACATGTTACGAAATATTTTCTCCAGAATTTTTGTATCAATAGTGTTGATGGTGTATTGATAATGGTGCAGCTTTTCGGGACTCAATGTTCATCATTTTGAATACCCACTCAGGAGAATTATGTGTCCAAGGTTGCTACTTGTGTTGTGGTCCATGTGAAAGTACTACAATCTGCTAAGCTATTTACTAGGACTATAAGCATTAGCTATCCAGCAATATTGGATAGAAGTTTTCATCCGTTAAGAACGATGTTGATACTAACAATGCTTTTCTTTTATCCGGCTGATTGAAACTCACTTGGTAATCTTGACTAGTGTTTGTAGGCTGGAATTAATCTATTCTTCAGGTGATTAGCATTTTTTGGTAAGATGAATGAGGTATTTCTATTGAAATTCGGTCAAAACCTTGAGGAATTCTATCTCTTCCATGCGTTATTCTAAGTCGAGCCGATATTGTTTGCCGGGCAACCGAGATAGATCTGTTTTCCATTATCAGAGATATTCAAATTTGAAACAAGAAAATAGAAAATCCGTGAATATTAAGAGTCTAGATACTACATGAGCTTTGGAATGTCATCAGAAAATAGTGGTTACCTATGGCAAGAGTTATAGCATCTATAATATTGAGGACCCATTCCAGGATTATCGAATGCATAAGAAAATTTTCATATTCATCAGATGATATTGGCTTAGTAGAATTTCTTGATGGATGATGCATCAGTGATGGATAATGAGTTGGAAAACAATTGTACACGAGGCAATATGATAACTGGAAAAGCAGAGATACAAGACAGTGATAAACAAGCCAATCAATCATTGAAACTTGTCGGGGGACGTGGTCAATCAGATTCAAGGGAAAATCATCTACAGCATCCAAAGCTACTGATGTTTATGGCAAAATTCCCCTAATCTCATCGGTGTATTTACGGATGAGAGCATAAGAGAGATACCAGCTAATGATGATTGAAATACTCCACATATCTTACTATTTTTAATCTATTTGGCACAAATAGGTTTCGATCTATCCAGGAAGATAATTAATATTTTGTTACTATTTTCGTCGCTCTATCATTTACGAGTAAATAACGGTATCTGAGTTGATGATTGATGATTCACATTTTGATTGCATTGTATTAACAATTTGATTTTCAAGCTCTTCTGTCTTTGAAGGGTCAACAGGCATTCAGATTTGATGTTTGGGACATTTTAAGCTGAATCAATCAAATTTGCAACTGCGTTCTTTGCTCGAATTTAAATGACATCGAAAGTGTTTTGAATTGGCATCATTTTGTGGCTAGCAGAGATATTCTCACCATGATTTATGTAATTTTGCCAATTATTTTCTTTGTTCTTTGATGTTCTATGATTCAGACTCATTATAAGTTCCACCGTGAGAAAGAAGGAGAATCGCATGAAAATGAGTAGAACTAATCAACAGGTAATGGAAATTCTCAAAAATTTCAATTTCTACCATATATTCTCGTTGGATATAATTCATGCAAAGGAACTTTCAATGTCTCATTCAAAATTGAGAAGAAATTCGCCTGAAAAAACTACTCCTAGTCATAAATATGTTTTTTTAACTGACATCTTATTCGTACTTTCTAAAGATCCTAATTTATCTTATTAATGGGAGAAAAAATTACATAATTTTTGTCAAAGGACCAGCTAAAAAATTTCTGCCCACACAAAACTTTGACTTGAATTAATATTAAAATTATTCAGATTGTTGAAGGCGGTAAGAATATGATTTTTGAGCTTCTCTTACTGACAAAATTTAATTTTTAATAATTTGTGTTGTTGCAAAAATCCTAGAAACCTATACTTATACCTGATTAAACCTATAAGATTGGTCTCTTTGGACTGCTTGAAATTCAGTAAAGCTATTCTTTGAAATTCCAATTTTTTTCTACTTTCATTACGCACTACAAAAATGCATGGAAATTTCATCATACTTAGAACAAATACACTTAGAACCATTTTTTTTTCTTCTCCTTTAAGAGGATTTTCTGTTGAAGGTTCATGCTTAAATCATGCTTCAAGAATGAATGGAGTAATTCATTTAATTAATTAATTATCATTTATTTTTCAGATGTTACATGATTGTATTTATTTCTAGTAACACTATTTTTGCTTGTAGATTGGCACACATCCAGTGAAGAGCATTTTCGTAGGTAAAGATTTTCTATTCCACATTCCCTGTAGGAAAGTATAATGTTATATGTCTAAATGTGAGCAAGAAAAAGGAAAATCAAGAACAAAGAATCAAAAACCTTTTCCTCTTAGCGAAACTCTCTCTTAATAAATGATGTAAATGTCAAAAAATTCGAATCATTATTTTTAAATACAAAACAAATCTCTTTCAGATAATTTAACATTTGTAATTTTTTTGCACTTTATTCTAGGGTAAAAGTAGTCAATATTCAAAATATTTTACCCTAAAATTGATTAATAATCAAATTTTTTGAATTTTAAACCAGAATTTAAAACTCACATCATTAAGGGGCTAAATTGTAGGTCGAGAAAAAAAATAAAAAAAGTTCCATACTAATGAACAATCCATCAACCTCACTTCCAAGAAGAATCGAAAAGATCATTATTTACCAGATCACACTAATCATGGACCCTCCAAGACATACAATCAATCGTTTCTAAGTGACCATTTCTGTCATCTTAAAATTCGATAATAAAAATGATGATATTCCATGTCACTAGCTGGCGAGATTGAATGCTATTACATACAGATAATTCTTTTTTCTCCTCCTGAATATATATGAACACACACACATTTGGCGCCATACAGAAAGGAATGCCAATTTTGATGTTCGTCAAAGTCTGGCAGATATACTGAGTTCTGGTAGAATTCTGTTGGGAAAAAAGGGAGAAAACATTTGATCGATTTTTTCTTTCTCTTTCTTTCTCTCTCTCTTCTTTTTAGTGCTCATGCGAATTGTTCTATGTTTAGATTGGTTTATACATCTACACACATTTACAAGAAGCAATATAAACCGATAAACATATCCACATACATATATATACAAAACTCTGCATGCTGATGACACAATACACTTAACTGTTCATGTACCGTTATATATATATTCTGCCATCGAACTAGCAGGTCATTTTTTCCATTTCACTTTCTCTCTCTCTCCCTTTACCATACTTATTGCATGAATGTATTCTTTACTTTGGATTATTAATGTTTCTCTCATTTGATCCACTCATTTAGAACACTCACACAGTATACACACACTCATAGTCTCTGGTGACTTGGTGAAGTCAATCCATTTGTATGGTGCATTTGAAAATGGGATCATTTCATTAAATTTGCTCATCTCTTTTTTTCGTCTGTTCGTTTTTTTCTGGTTCCTTGCTCTCGTGGTTCAAGTAAACACATACATATATATATACCCACACATTTTCTCTCTTCTCTCCAAAGAACATGATGATCATCATAAGTTCCCCAATTGTGTAAACCATGAATGATGACTTGGGTTTCTATTTGGTGAACATTTCCAAACCCATTTTGAGTTCAATAGTAGTCGCAGATGTGTTCCGAGTTTTTCGATTGTGATCGGGTGGAAAGTTTTGATACAATTGATTGCATACATCTTATTTTAGTGAGTCCATAGGGTACATGTTATTGTGATCACTATGGCTTTGATTGTGTATCGAGGTCATAAAGGGATGAAAAAAGTGACACCAGAACGAACAGAAGATCGACGAGTTCCCCAACATCGAATAGTGAAAGATAAACACATCAATGAGAATACCAAATTGACTTATGTCGATTTTGTACCATCATTCTGTAAGAAAGTCAAAGATCGAGTGGTTTACCATAGCTTCAGGTTTGCTCTGATTTTCTTATTACTTCTGAATCACAAGTTCTGATGTTGATAGTGTTTTTTTTACCCCAATCATTTTCGATCCCAACTCATTTGATACTTTGATAATGCTCACCATTGTATACAATTTAATGTTTGGTTTTGCTTTCGATGTTGTTGATATATGTTCATGTGAATTGTCATTATGCATGTAAATTGCGTGAATTTCAATTTGGAAGATTTTTTATCTCTCCCTCTACCCACTCATATCACTTAAATTGATAGCCAAAAATTACTTCTTAATTTTTCCCATGAGCATTGCGTAATACTGAATACAGTTGTTGGTTGAATTTGAAATGAATGTTGATCAATCTTCAATGGCTATTCACGGTCATTTACATTGGCTAAATCGATCATTTTATTGTTTTTTGGGCTCTTTTTCTATGCATCAACCGATTGGTATTAATAATGGAACCAATTTAGATCGCTCGTTTGCTTGGCTAACCATTGGCTACTAGATCATCCTGGTTGGGAGATAATAAGTGCCGAAACTCTAGCCCAATACATACCATTAACAGTGGATGGTGTTGATTATTCGGCTGATGTGTATACACTTCGAATGTGGATTCGTCGAGCCAATATTCAGTATGGTGAATATAGTGAAACAGTTTTTTGGTTCAAAGATTTTACACCACAAAGACGGGAAGAAGATGGTACATTTGAAAGTTTGGAAGACATTATCGAAGATATCAATGAAGATATCGCTGAGGGTCGTATTAATGGTAAAATATTGCAAATTGAGACCATCAAAGTGGGTGCCACAGATAATTGGGAGTATCGTAGTGATGCCACATACATTAGCGATGGTAAAACATCTCGAGATATCCACCGGTTGAGTAATGTGATTTTGGGTGTGAGATTATTTTTCCAGATCGGAGAAACTTTTGAAGATGAAATTGTGCTGGCTGATTTTGTGCCCGAATTTGAATTGGACACCGATGAGGGTGACGATGATGGCAAGAATCGACTTTCCGAATCGAGTAATCTGATGACAGCATCATTTGGCAGTCCTACCAAGCGAAAACATAGAAGTGAACGTTTCTCATCACTTATTAAGCGTGTATCAGAATGGCTAAATCGTAATCCAGAGCTTAATTTTTGCAATGCTCGAGCAACTGATATTCGTGTACGAGGTAAGTGAAAAATTAGAGAGAGAGAGAAAAAAAGGTTCATTAAAAAATTATCAATTATCGAAAGCTTCTTCATTATGCATGATTTCACCAGGGAATGAGAGACCAGAATCAATTGAAACACGAATCACATGGTGGGTAAAACAGAGTACCGATAAGATGATCCGATTTTTGCGTGTTTTTTGTACCAAACCATCGGAAATGTTTCGTATGGCTGTGTCAACCATTGGACATGCATCACTTTTCGCTCACAATTCCTATTTGACACTGACCGCGGTTGCCTTTGACAATAAAACGTTTCATGATGATGCCCAAGAATGGTATACTGAGATAATGAAAGATGATCCTGGCCAAATTGTACGAAAAATTGCTACCATTGAGACGACTATTGTGCCACCATTCATATTGGATGATACTGGTGCAAGCTTTCAGCATGCGGTTGATCAAACTCTACTAGGAACTCCCATGGAAGGACGACTCAAATATTCATTCATATCTATTCGAGTATACTATCAGGAAAGATCTGGTATCGAGAAGCAAGTTCTCAAGCGAACAAGTTCATGATGATGATCAAATCAGGCTTCTTCTCAGTTTATCATATATGCATACATATTTCATCAATATGAAAACAGAATGTTTTATTCACACACATACACACACACACACACGAGTTCACCTTTTAATGATTGAAGCTTTTGAGCACCCAAAAAAAGAAGGCCAATAATTATATGGATATACTTTCAGAATATTCAAGATAGAGCACATGAACTCACATCTTCAGCTTCTTCTACTTTTTGTTTGAAACTAAATGATATATAATCAACTCGAACCAATAATTGATGCAAAATTAGGATGCTTAAAAGGTCTAAAGAACAATCTGTTGATTTATCAAAGGACCAAAATTCTCAGGGAATATTTGCATTCACTTAATAAGGCAACTTTTCCCTCCTATTTTGATCCGTCAAGCTTTTGCAAAGCTACACACTACATGTAGTCATTGAGAGGCTCTTTTAGAAGGCTCATTTTTCAGGAATCTTCTGGGGAGAAGGTATATTATTCCTGGATTGACCAAACTATTTTAAGCTCAGATTTTTCAGCGAATAAAATATTGCAAATCTTTGGCACAAAAAGTCAATTGTAACTTTATGAAACTTCATTTTTTCTTTCATAACTCCAAATAAATCCTCGTTTGAGAGAACTCGACATGATACACCACTCATTTTTTTCAATAATTTATTCCTGGAGAAGTGTATCGCAAATACAATCTCATTAATTCACTGGTGAGCTCAACTACCGTGTTTATTTCTTTATCCCTTTACCCCTTTTTTCCGATTGTAAAATGAAACAACACCAAAATGTATCATTGCTAGCAGAAGTGTTTATTGAACAGTTTCATCAATCAATTTAGAATTCTATGTTAAGCATCCTAAGAAAAATTAGAAACCTGTTCCAATTGGGTAATTTTAACCTGAAAAAGATAGATTCCTATCAGATTGACTTCATGAGAGTAGATCAGCACCGATTGTTCTAAAGAGTGAAGTCTGAATTCCATCTCCATGAGTATTCTAGAATGAAAAATCAGAGCTATTTTGCTAAAGTTTTCTCGACGAAATAACTGAATTCAATGCTCTTTCTTGTAATAGATCTCATATATGTGGGTATTAAATGGAAGAAATCGTTCAAAACGGCACTCTGTATTGTAATGCAAAATTTTAGAACCATTTAATTAGCTGTTTGATCAAAAAGTTGCATTTAGTGCTCATAATTATATTTTAGATGTCACAAAACGTTTTTCTCTGAAAGAGAACGAACTCATTGCTCTATAACTCTTTTGAATGATATTCGATGAGAATTTTCGATTAAATTCCCTATCTCTCATTCAAAATCTGAGTTTTCACTGATTTCTAGTGTATTTGACACTTTTGAATGAAATCAGGCCATAATTGAAGAATCAGGGGAAAAAGTCAAAAAAACTTCTAAAACAATCAATTGACCAGCTATGAGTTTCATGTGTCATGAGGATGTATTTTTTCAAATTATGGTGGAGGAAAATTTGCTCTATGATTTTCGGTGCAAACATTCTATGGCCATAAGTATTTCATCAAAGAATCGAAGCAATAACAAGGCTTTTGTTATTTCTAAATGATATCATTAGTCTTTTATTCAAATTTCCTTCTCACAATGCACGATCATAAAAAAGAACTGTTTAAAATGAAAGTAAAGGCTGATCAATGAAAGTTTATTGAAAAAATTACAATGGTGTGCTAAATTCTCTAGTTTTCTACATCACAATATTGAGTATTCAATATTGTCTGTTTTTGCGAGAAAAGATTCTCCAAAAAATTTAATCCCGATTTCTTGGTTAATAAACGAAGAGCCACCTCAGAAATAGCTTCCCACCCATGGTATATATGGATTTTACTAGGGCCAAATGACCACAGGATCCAATTGATCCTCACTCAGGATATTTCAAACCAGTGTCACATAGAACCGTTACCACCCAAGCATCATCGGGTAATGAGCCACTTTGGAGCAGTTTAACGGCTGCAGCAACATTTGCTCCGCTAGTGAATCCACAGAATATTCCTTCCTTAGAACCGAGCAATTCTCGATACTTGATGGCCTCTGAATCAGATACCGAAATTGAGCCATCATACACATCTGGTTTGAATATTTTGGGCACAAAACCGTAACCAGAGCCCTGAAGAAGGTGAAGTTTTTTGGTGATTGGGCAGTGGGCAAGAACTTCACATCCTTCCGGCTCAACGGCGAAACATTTGATTTTGGAATTTTTTTCTTTCAGGAATTTTGATGTTCCCGAAAAGCATCCTCCAGTGCCACATCCAATAGCGAATGCATCCACTCGTCCACCAGTTTGTTTCCAAATTTCCGGACCAGTTGTTGTATAGTGTCCAAGCCAATTGTTTTCATTGTTAAACTGATCCACATAGTAGGCATCAAACTCTTTCTTTATCTTCATCGCAGCCTCTTCGGCAACCAAAAAATCACCGGAAGTAACATTACCTGGCTTACCATCCGCTTGATCAGTAAGCACCACATTGGCACCCAGAGCTCTCATCATTTGAGCTCTCTGTGGGCTGTTACCCTTTGACATGGTCACCGAGAATGGATGACCAAGTATTGCGGCCACACAAGCAACACCAGCACCTTGATTACCACTGGTCACTTCGATTATGTGTTGACCATCCTTGAGAAGTCCATTTTCTTTGGCATTCTTTATCATACTGTAAGATGAACGATCTTTGAGAGATAAAGTTGGATTCATGAACTCACATTTGGCCAAGATACGACCTGGTCCTGGCCATATTCGATCAAGTGCTAGTAATGGAGTGTTTCCAATTAGATCGAGAGCACTAGCAGATATACCGTTAAATCGATTGTCTAACACGATAGATCGAAGATTTTCAGAAGCTTTCCTGAGGCACTCTTCGAGCTCTTTGATCAGCTCCATGGCTAGATACGGCCAAACTAATGACTGATTCTGGTTTTTCTCGAAGACGAAGATGTTGATGAGGAAATTAACAGAGAGACATAGAAAGAGAGAGAAGTAATTTTCCCCTGGTCAGCCTCATCCAATTTATTAATATTATTCGATAATTTATTGGCATTAACTCCTCAGTTGAAGAATATTTCCTCCAGAAGCAAGAGAAAAAATTACCCAAAAAATTTGCATCAAATTGTCATTACATCATAATTTAAGTGTAAACAGACATCATTCAACTTAAGTCGAGACATTGGTTGAGGGAACATAAATCTTTCACCCAAATAATCATTACTATCAAAGCTTTCACCACCATCTTTGTTTATCACCTCTGCTATTGTTCTCACTATAATCAGATTAGACCGATTTTAACCAAAATTGGTGAATTCCGGCATACTCATCATCATGTCCTATGGTGTATGTCTCACCGGAACTTGACATTTTCGTCAGCGATCAACGCTTCCAATTAAATCGACATCAAAAAGATTATAATAGATCACAATCGTATTAATTTTGTCTCCTCGATTGCAACTCATCGAAACGATCAAAAAACCTCACCACGAAAAGAATAATAATCCAGAAAATTCGCTTGAGTTAATTTTAGAACATTCACTCACTGCACCAAGTTTGGCGCGCAAAAAAAACTTTAAAACTTCGCCGAAAAAAAGGAAAACATAAACAAACGTTGATCATGTGACTTTAGTGAAAGGCTTAAGCTCAAGTGTCCCGGGACATGTTGTTGAGTCATAAGTTTTTATTTTTATTTTAATTTACATAAAATAATTTCGCTATCACAATAAATGGAAAAAATATTTGTCAAGGTGTGAGTTTTTCTAGAGTTTTCAAATTCAAATGTTAATACATCGATTGCATTATTTGATTTAACCGGTTAAGTGTCATTTTTGGCAGCTTATTGTGTGAGTGAATATTTTTTCCCTCTCTTCAACCCAATCTCGGGTTGAGCTTGCTCCAAGTGAAAGAGTTTGGTTGAGCAAACGTTGTGTGATCACGCTGTGATGTGATGGGCCAATGATAATGATGATCATTGGCCATAGCCTGAAGCCATTTCCTTATGGGGTTGTGATGAGCTTACATTTACCAGCTCTTATCTGGTGGCTTATAGTGATCCCAGCGAATCAGAGTCATTCTTTGTGATCATGAGGCAATATGTTATCACTGATTGGTGAGCAATGTGTACACAAAGGATTAGGATATACGTTACTGGTATTGCCTCATTTGCCTCATTGCCATCCACCACCATGTTGAATGCGGAAAAGTCCGATTGTAAAGAGAGTACTAATTACTGCTACTTTTTATTCAATTGTTTGTGTAATATGATATTTTATGGTGTTTATTAAGTGATTTTTAGTGGATAATGTCTGCAGTGCCATTATTTGAGCAACCTCTTATTATTCGGAAAATATTTGATTCCTTGCCACCTTATGATGTTTATAAATTTCGTCTGGTCTCCAGAATATGGTATGATGAGGCGATCAGGTGGCTGGAAAAATATCCACCGATAGATGAATGTACCATAATTGGGCGAATGACTGCAGCTCATGATGCTGATGAAATTTCCACTGGTAAAGTTTTCATCTTTATTTTAAACTATCAATCGAATTACGTTGAATTGATATTTTTCAATTTTTCCAAATTATTTCTCACTTTGTTTTTATTCTCCTTTCAATTGTGTTAAGGAAACTCTAAAACAATGGAGGCTAATCGAGCACTGAAGAAGCTTCCGGATTCTGAGCTCAAATTTAAAGATGATCATTTCCGGTGGTATTTGAAGGAGGGTGAATCGTACCAACAAGTGTCCAAAGCTGTTGGAGACCGAGTTGCCATGAATTTTTTCGACAAAAAAGGAAATAGTATTCCAAGTTTCTGTTTCCTTCACTCTAACATTTCATCTAAAATTCTTACCGATCAAATACCGCTCAATTATCCGGTGTTATGGGTTGCTGATCAGGTGCTTGATGACTATCCTATCATTCCATGTGGAGATATGAATGAATTGGCTTCCGATGAAAATCAAAATCAAATATTCGCTCGTCTCTTTACCTACATTGATTCATTTCTGATCAACTCTTACACATCTGAACACAAAATCATGATCAGTGATTACGGGGATCCTAGTAGCCCAAAACCAAATCCTTATGATCTAGAAAATCCAATCAAGTCCATGTTTTTTCTCATCTCATCTCCTGAAACCGAGTCTCTACCTCTCATCACACGGAGAGCTAATTCTCATATGGAAACAATGAAGACATTCGTGAAACACTTTGAAAACATCCATGTTAGTGGGGGTGTTGTAAATCCACGACACAGGATAGCCTTCATAAATCCATGCGAAAACGATATTTTCAAGGAATCTCCTGCTATCTGTATATCATTTATCGGTGAACACGTTAAATCATCTGCTTTTATGTATAACCATAACATTGACATGAAGACATTTGTGAATGATCTTCACAAATTCAAATCTAATCTCGATTTTCCGACAACAGATTTTGGAGTTTTTGGGTTCATTTTTGAAGAGAATCTCCATGGAAAAACATGGAAGTGTCGAAAAGAATATCACGAAAAAATTTCAGCTACTTTTCCATGCGTGAAATTTGTGAAAATTATGCTCAAGGTTGCGGGTTATAGACTTTCGGATAAATGTCCAGACACAACTGTTGTTCATCTTATTCGGATGTAATTTATTGGGACTTAAAATAATGAATAAATTTTTTTGAACTGATTCCACAATCATTCAGTCAAACTTATCATTTTATTCTGGATACGGTTTCACATGTAATCATTTTGCACGTGAGAATCAGAGCTCAACCCAGATCACATGGTAGTCCAATTCTCAATAAATATCGTTCCTCCTTCTGAAGGAGTTGCAATAATACAGGGGTATAAAATTGATAGTCTTCTCGGATAGATTACCAGGAAAAAATTTAATCAAAAAAGTTGCCATCAATGAAGCGCAATTTTACACCATAAAATTGCCACATTCAAATCAAATTATATCTCATGATTCGCTACCACAATTCATTGTACACAGCTACATTTGATAAGTTCAAGTTTTCCAAGAATTTCATTCTCCATCTTTTCTAACAAGTTTGGAAGGAATTAAATTAAAAAATTTTCAACAACATTTCAATTATTACATGAAATTCTAGCTGATAGAAAGAGACGATTTTATCCAGCTCACATCAATGAATCAGAGAGAATCAATTATCCTTGTATTATTTTTCCGCTCATTTCTCTCTCTCTCTCTTTCTCTCTCTCTTTCTCTCTCTCCCTCTCATGATACAACCGTTAATGAACTCTCATTAATACATTAATTAGACTAACAATGTAGACGTCGCTTTGAAAACTCTTCTCTCTCTCTTGTTTCAACTTGTTGCTGTGTAGTGAGAGCGAGAATGTGTTTTGAAAATTTTTTGTAGCGCCATTAACGACTTTCATTCCACTTGTACATGTTAGAAGAGGGAGAAGAAAATATTTCACTCTTTTCATCAAAATTGCATACATTTGAATGCTATTACATGTATGTTGATATTTTTATTGATGTTTGCTCATTATTTTGACTGTTTTTCACGTTTAGGCAAATTTTTATCGGTTTGTGAACAATTTTCTGTGATCATACAATCAGCCAATTTTTCTTGATAAAACAGTGTACACCAGCGAAACATGTAAACAAAGTTGATGCCATCCAGTTAACTATCGAACTTTGAATCCTTGTTTTCGGTTTATTGTTTTTGGAGAGTGAGAAAAAGAAAATTTTCATCTTTAATCAACCAATTATGTGTGTATACAACACCAGATTCAAGGTTAAATATCTTTCATCATGACCACACTATGCAACTGTGCCTTACTTAATGAAATCATAAATTGCTCAAATGATCTGCATGTATGCCTTATATCTCTGTAAGTTTGCCTTTTTTGGTTGCTAATATATCATGCTTCTCTCTCTCTCTCTCTCTCTCTCTCTCTCTCTCTCTCTCTCTCTCTCTCTCTTTCTCTTTCCCTCTCTCTCGTTCACGTGTCCATATCTAGAATTTCCCATGATCAATCAGCTCATTATTATTACTATGCTTTTTTTTCTCTCTTTCTCTTATCGTTCTCCAGTTTCCATCACTTTTGATTGCTTCCAATCATTTCAGCCATTTTCATATCAGCCAATGATCACGAACAAAATGATCCACCGAATTGCAAACATATGATTTC
The DNA here is from genome assembly GCA_003956705.1 of Brevipalpus yothersi. NCBI lineage: Eukaryota > Metazoa > Arthropoda > Arachnida > Trombidiformes > Tenuipalpidae > Brevipalpus > Brevipalpus yothersi. Next base: position 27,741 of record QZCP01000396.1, read on the forward strand.
ATATCTCATTTTACACGCTCAATTGTTGATCGCTCATTTTATACTTCTTCGTTCTTCATCATTAAATTTCGTTCTACTCAACCGTTTCTAGAGGAAGAGGATCCTTGATCACTAGTCTCCGTCTCCTCTGAATCCATTATATCGGTTTTTTCCTATTGTTTCTGTATGTGTGTGATTGATTTACATAACTTTATCAACTTGTTACATACATACTTACTCTTGTGGTGCATAAAGTTATTCTTGTGTTTGTGAATGTGATTTAAATTTTCATTTTTACTTAATTAATCGATACGACTTGTCACATAATTGTGTTTGTGTGGAAGCAAAAGAAACATTATCAAAGATGCCAACAGAATCTACTTACGACTCCAATAAACATCGTTCTCGTTTCGATGTTGTTGTCATCATAGACATTGTAAGTTCCCTTTCGAATGACATTGAATTATCAGGTTGACTTGGAAGTTTCATGAAATGAACATGAAGATGAAATTCGATCGATTTAAAATTTTTTCGGACTGTAGGTGGGGATTTTTGAATAGTATATCTTTCTCTCCTCAAACGATCTTTGGATCTAGTTTTAAGAATCAAATCTATAAAAACTTCCTGGGCCTATTAGCTTAATCATGAAGAAAAACTGTTTCACACCAAGAATCGTTACTTTTCATGGTCCTACCCTTAGATTAGAACGAAAATTAAAACGTCTCCGCTAATGCATTCTAATTAATTACAATTGCAATTTCGTAAAACGCCACTAATTAACAATTATTTCTGAAAATTCCATCTCCAAATCATCATCTTCACTTTCATCTTGGAAACCCTTTGATCAACCCGATAACAGGCTATTTTTTCGGAAATAAATCAATATGCATTGATGATATGATCAATTTACCTTAAATCCCTACAGAGTCATGCAACTTCGCAATTAAGCCACCGAAAAGCTGCCTTAGAGGAAGTCCAAAAAGCTTGTGAAGCATTGGGTGCTTCATGTAATCAGATATCATTTCAAAAATTGGACTTTAGCGATATCAAGGAGGTTGAACAATTTCATGGTGCAGATGTGGTAATTGTAGACTTAAGTTTGCAAGAGCAACAGGCTTCACTATTGTATCAACTTGGAGTGCGGGAAAGTTTTGGAATGAAACACAATATTGTACTTTACAACGACTATTCTCAATCATCTGCCAAATTAGCTTTACAATTGAGAACATCTTGTGCCAATTATCCATTCATAACCTATCAACTAAATGAAAACATGGAATGTATCACCACTGACTCAAGTGCCATTCGGCTCGTTCATCATGATGATTTTTTACCAGAAAAACAAACTCTCTTAAATAAACAACTATCAGAGATGCTGAAAGATGTCGAGGTTCAACAAAAGTAAGTCTTCTCTCTCTCTCTCTCTCTCTCTCTCTCTCTCTCTCTCTCTCTCTC
>QZCP01000397.1:0-15229 GCA_003956705.1 Brevipalpus yothersi
GAGAGAGAGAGAGAGAGAGAGAGAGAGAGAGAGAGAGAGAGAGAGAGAGAGAGGAAAGAATATCTTGAATGCGTTCTGTAAGAGGGAGAGAGAGACATCTCGACGAAATTGCATCCTGATCGCTTTTGAACAAGAGTTATGTCTTCTCTCTTTACTAACAAAATAATCCTTCTTAGATGTTCAAGTTCTCAAGATGAGAAGAATGCCAGAGATTCTGAAAAGCTTATGCTGTGCGAGCCTTTCGCACATAGGAATTCGGACAAACTTATCCAAGTTCTATTCTATTTTCACGTTCAATTGAGGAAATAGCATTTCAGATCAGGCAAAAAAGTGAATCAGATAAAGAAAAAGGGGAAGAGAGAGAGAGATAGGAATGGAAAGAAGAATGGAAAGTAGCTGGTTTGGAATAGAAAATGGAGAGAATTGAGGATAAGGTCTTCAAGCCCGCTTCCGGAATGAGATTGGAAAATCTGGCCATAAGTTCGTTTCATCGAGAATTATTCAGAAGCTATCACGATAGGCAAATGTGGATAGTTTATTTCTAGAGAAGTCCATTCTTTGATCTCTTTTTCCTTTTCCTTTTTTCCACTTACTTCGACTTTTTCCACAAGAGAAGGGAGAGGAAAAGTGCCAAACAACTGTTTGAAATTGATTTGGTGCTACTAGCCTAGTAGCATTGTGTATTCAGATATTAAACGAAAGTTCTCAGTCTTTCTCTCACACATACATAGACACACATGGATACACACAGACACACTCAGATAGCTATCTTGTATTTGTGCAGTAACAAACTTGCTCTAACCTATGGTCAGATAGTTACCAATTCAAGCCTATAAAAGGCCCATCTTGTATATCTTCTTTTGATGATCACGATTATGACCATGTCGGCTGGCTGGTGGGATGAGTGTGTGTATGGATAGTTTATGTTGTCCGAGTATTGAGTAAATGTTCCCACAGAGGAATCAGATGATTTCTTTTTCAATTGTAATTCATCTTGATCTACCTATGAACGAACACCCCTTGAAGGACATGAGAAATTGTACAAACGCTAGAAAAGGATGATTAAGAGAGGCAAAGACTGTGATACTAGTAGTAGTAGCAGTATTACACTTGGAGAAATAAGAAATCGAAAATGATGCTCTCGCTCCTTTACACGGCCAATGTTCAGCAAACATCATCTCTCTCTTCCATCCAACATCAAACGTTTGATGAAGATGAAGAGGCATCCTATGAACACGATGAATATAACCCATTGATTGTGTGAACTTGAAGAGACTGATTTTTCATGACTGAGTTGCCAAATGAGCCATTTCTTTTGATCTCTATTGCTTCTCCAGAGTAAGGTTCTTATGATTGATGCTGTCTAATTCGCCTTTGCGCCTTTACAATCTCTCTTCTGAACGATGCTTGACTGAGCCTCTCTTACTCACTACAAACACACGCTTTCACTGACTGATTTTTCATCATATCGTTTCTTCATTCCTTCTTCCTCCTTCTCCTCCTCCTCTTCTCTCTCTCCTCAGAACCTCTGATCATCATCACCATACACTTCATCAACAGTTCGCCTCTGATTCGGTAAAAGAGCCGGTATTCCTTTCAGCATCTTCAAAAACTATCACGCTTTATCCATCTTTTTTGGGTCCAACATCTTTTACATTGGTTCATTTTTGCACCAACGGACAACCATACAGACCACTATCACGATTGACAGTGCATAATAGTTGACAAAAGGTATTTGATGGAGAACAACAACAAATTCTGAGAAAACCATCGATTTCAATACAACATCTTGTGGTCATGATGATCAATGTTCTACAGTGATTTGCTCTCTCTCTCTCTCTCTCTCTCTCTTTATTTTCACTTGCGTGACTCTGATTCATTATGATTACTCCTTTCTTGGAATATACTCATAGATGAGCTCAGGTGCTGGTTGTACAGATGAATCTCACTCATAGGTATTTAGCTTAATGTTCAATGTTCACGGAAGAGTCTTGTTAACTAAGACAATCGAAAGAGGATCTCAGGGAAGAGAAAGAAAGAGGAAGAAAGAAAGGCTTTTAGAAAAGCTAAACAAAATAAGTTAAACTAGGTTCTAGTTTTTCATAATAATAATCGTCACCAGTTTCAGATGGCCATTATCTCATGGTCTAGCATTTCTAGTAAACGTTGTAATAAATAAGTAGCTTAGTGGCTCAAGAATAAGAGAAGATTCAAAACGTCTCGTGAGACATCCAACTTTATTACTGATTTCCTCAAAGTGCAACGTTCCTCGCAATCGATCCATGTTTTCCTCTTCCGAGGCCTCAGCTCGCCACATTAGTGCCACTGTGGTGCGAACACTTAATCTTTTCACTGTTCAAATCATCAAAATCCTTAAACTTGTTTTAGTGGACATATTTTGTGTGTCATGTATCCCTCTTTGGACATCTCACTTGTTCTGGAGATGAAAATCTGAGAATTCCTTGGATCAACTGCATACCTTCTAGTGAACATCTCTTTTTCCTTTTCATTCTTCTGCTTTTGTTGATCTCTGTGAATGTCTGTGTGTATGAATGTTCCTTCCAATAATGTTGTGAATTTGTTGGAATTTCATCAATAAAATTATTCTCTTTTCAAGATATTCCAATTTCAAATAATGGGCTGATGGAAGTAAACTCAAACAACGCATCAAACTTTTCTCTACCATTTACTGGATCGGAATCTCATCCAAGATCCTCCTCCTCCACCTCTTCCTCCTCCTTGCCTTCACCAGAATTGGCCAATGTTCTACAGGTGATACATGTGGCAGTGAATTGGACCTCTTCTTGGACTCCACAAGCATTAATAAGAGCTTCGAGACACTCTTCATCACTCGTGTCACCCCTCTCATCCATCAACTCAAATCCACAAGGGAAAGAGAAAAGCGTAGAAGTTTCATCTACAATACAGCTTCTAGAATATCAGTGTGAATACAACTGTTCCGGATATGATAACTCAACAGATACATGGACAATTGACAAAGAAACATTCCAATTTGATGGAGACTATTCATCACCCGACCTTTCACCAAGAGAGCCAGAATCCTCTCTCTGGTGGAATATATTCAATCAGAGTGAAATTTCGGTCAATTACATAGCAAATAGTTCATTGATATCCGATGGATCTGAGCAGCCCGATCTACGGATTCATCATCCCATGTTGGCCGTTTTTTTAGGTTTTATTTGTTTAATGGTGGTTCTAGGCAATATTCTCATTATGGTTGCCATTCGTCGAGAACGCTACTTACACACTGTGACCAATCTGTTTGTTGCCTCTTTGGCAGTTGCTGACTGTCTAGTGGGTGCTGTTGTGATGCCCTCCTCTGTTGTTCATGAAGTAATGAACAAGTGGTGGATATTTGGACAAGATTGGTGTGACCTATGGCATTCTTTCGATGTGCTCGCCAGTACAGCGTCGATATTGAATTTGTGTGTAATTTCACTGGATCGATATTGGGCTATAACTGATCCAATATCATATCCAGCGCGTATGACACCTCGTAAAGCAAAATTTTTGATCGCTCTAGTGTGGACGTGCTCAGCCATAATTTCATTTCCGGCAATACTATGGTGGAGGGCAGTTTCACCTCCTGCTCGACCATTACGTTGTGATTTCACGGAGGATATCAGCTATCTTGTGACTTCATCTATTATATCCTTCTATGGTCCTTTGGTAGTCATGATTTTTGTATATTTTCGAATATATTGTGCCGCAATCAAACAGACGAAAAGCATAAAGACTGGACTCAAATCGATTCCATCCAACGATGGGAACAATGAAAATCGAGTTGTTCTCCGTATACACCGAGGTGGAGGTGGTACAGACTCAGGAGGAGGCTTCGGTGGCGGTCATCACCACCGGGGATTGACCATAGCCGAAGGTCAACCATTGAGACCTCGATTCAATAATGATATCAGTTTCGATGAGAGTGGAGAATTCTCGGCAACTGGTGAAAACGGACTGGACACAAAGGTTGGCTCAGTTCGTCATCGTAATATGAAGGCATTCTCTATAAGTCGGAAATTGGCGAAATTAGCAAAAGAAAGAAAAGCCGCCAAAACTTTGGGAATTGTGATGGGAGTTTTCATACTGTGTTGGCTTCCATTCTTCATAGCAAATTTGATCAAAGGAGTCTGTAAGTAACATACAAGCATGGAAAGCAATCAATTGACTAAGCTTGCCCAAGGGCTTGAAAAGCTCATGAAATCAATGCCCTTCAGCGAGCAAAGAATAAAGCATTCCGCTCCAGAAGGCTTCCCTCTTCATCCAATAAGCCACAAAGCGAGAGAGGAGAAGGAAAGAAATAAAGAAAGAGAGAGAGAATGTGCCATGAAGTTTGTAATTTTCATGATAGTGTTATTCTTTTTTCATCTTCCTCCTCCCCTTCTCTCCACTCTTTCTCTGTGAATCAGTGACGAAGAGCTTTGGAAAATTTTCCACAGAGATTGACAGACAGAAATAATGAAAGGAAAAGTATAAATATACCATTTTGATGAGAAAAATTCTTTCTTTCATTAACACACAAAACTTTGCGAATAGAAAGTTGTCCTCTCCATCACTGTGAAGTGTTTTTTTGATGGCAATCTTGGTATCAATCGCTCGAATTTATCGCCTTTCATTGTTTGTTTACCTCTTATCAGGCTTGAAAGAGATCACATGCATGTTCTTGTTGTCAATGGTCATCTATTCGCTCTACTAAGTCTTGCTTGTCTTGCTGTAAATCTCTCTCTTCTCTCAAGCATCTGTCACTATGTAGGTGTTTGTGTGTAAGCCTTGTTGACCGAGAGAACCTTTTGTCCAACGATTTTTCACACCTACCGCATGAGAAGTTATCCAATCTTCCAAGACAAGACCGTAATATATTACCCTCATTTTGTTGAATTTTCGATAAACTTTTCCTTTATTTTTTAATGATTTTCCAAGAAAAATGATGATTCCAATACTTTTTGTATGAGAATCGTTCATCAGGTGCATGATTGAGCAGATCATACCTGTTATCTGTTCTGATGCGCCATCATAGAAAAAGTCAAATAATTCTCACTTTCTCTCTGTATATCAGCCTTTTAGGCCATTTCTTCCAGGCTACTCACTCAACAGCAAGGTACTCTGATCATGAATCGATGAAATTTATTGACTCCAGCCTTGATCAGTGGTATATGATGAAAATGTCAGGAAAATTCTCTCTCTTACTCTGTTCAGTGCATGGTTTAACTTGTCACTGCTTATGATTCACCAATACAGCAAAAAATTTTCCCTCTTTCTTTGCTCCATTTGAGCGATATCAATATTAAAACATCTCTCAGCCTACTCTTGTTCCCTGACATACAGTTTCCACCTTGTTTTTCAAATTATGTCTACTAGTATGCTAGTAGGCTTCGTTTAGCTCTCCTGTTTTTCAAATTTTGCTCTCTCTCTCTCTCTCTCTCTCTCTTTGGCAATTTTCAGATGATGAGTTGTAGACAATACATCAGGTGCTGTTTATCTCATTATGATTTTTCCCCTCCACGAATTTTCTATGAGGCTGTATAGTCCATTATTCTTCTCTCTACAAATAACTTTACATTGATCCACTTTCAAACAATGTATCGCAAGCAAAAATTTTCATAATTGCCATTCGAAATCACATTTCGAAAAGTATAATGCATCCATTTAGTGGAATTTCATGAAACGTTTCACAAGAAAAAGCGAATTATTGCAAAAACATTGATGCTTCACGTTTCTTTTCGTTCTACATTTTTTGTTTCTTCTCTAGGTGGTGATGAATGCCTGTTGAATCCTGATGTGGTATATTCACTGGTAACATGGCTTGGATGGCTTAACAGTGGAATGAACTTCTTTATATATGCTTGCTGGAGTAAAGATTTCCGTCGAGCTTTCAAAAAAATACTTTGCAGTTGTTGTAATGGTCAACCTAGACATGGACGACAGCCTGTGCCATCGCGCTATAGCTCAGCTGATCTTGGGCAACAAAACAAAAATTTAATGTCTAACATAAGGAGAGGTAATGCAAATCTATCGAGAAAAGACTCTCCCAAACGATCAAGTTCATCCAAAAAAAATTCACGCCAAATACGATCAAAATCACCAAAATTGAATACAACCAGTGAAGAGATTAAAATTCAACTGGAAAGGTGAAACTTATTCAAGATGAGAAACAAGCTGTATTCTCCACCATAATCTAATAGGAATCATTCGAATCCGAAAAGCTCCCCGAAATTCTAGTGAAAAGAATTTGTTTTCCATGAGTTTTCTTCTTCGATGGTTGACCAAGAAACAACACACAACTGATGCAACAGATTGATTGATAGGTTGAGATTTGAAAAGGGCAAACTTTCCATCCACGAATGAAAAGTGCCACCATGGCCATGCATCAGTTTTTCAATTCTCATGTTCATGTTGTACTGATCACTGGTCCAACATACACACCTGAGCCTGGTTCCGGCAGGATGGTTCCACCGGGCAAGAGGGCAAGGTGCTCCTTGAAATCTATCACTCAAGCTCATCATAGCTTCCTCCTTGATCATGAATAAATATTATGTAAATGAATAAATGATTCACGAACGATGAAAGTCGAATCATATTGAATATATATACTCATTTCATTGCAACTTGCCATACCAGTTATTTTATCCTTCCGATGCACATAATACTATAAACTTTCGAATAATGTAGATTGTAAACAATAATTGTTACTGATGATGTTTCCAGATTTCGATTTCGATTTAAATACATTCTTCGGTTTTGTGAAAGTAAAACTCGTTGAATTGTCAATTCAATTTTGTGCGAAAAAAAAATCAGAAAAATTGGAAAGAAGCAACCAAAATCGGTTGATCAGTAAATATAATACATGGCGAGTTAGCAGAAAAAAAGTTAAAACATGAAAGGAGCGGTTGAAGATTCCTGCAGATTCGAACTTTAAATTAAAAACAATGAACACTTTCATGATTTTGGTGCGGCTTTTGGTCAAAGAAGGAAGATTCTTCTCATATAAGATGATCATGATTCTGTCTTCATGATAAAAATGAGTTTACAACTCAAGAAGGGAAAGAGGAAGAAAGAGGGAGAGACCTTTTGGCTGGTAATAATCTGGTGTAAATGAAAGAAAGATGGGAAAAGTACACTAAACCCATATTCATTGATGCTTGATTCATATCTTCTTTAAGAGATGGCTGATTTTTTTGTCATAAGGTGAAACACCGGAGAACTTGACCGATACTTGATGTTGGCTGAAGTTACATAAGAAAGCAGGTATACACAAAATCGAGCATAATTGGTACATTGAAAATTCCTGCTCTGATTAACTGGGCTTTAGGATTCGATTTGAGTCGGTCTTTGGCATATGTCACCGATAAATACATTCAATGCGTATAATGGATAGCATGAGAGAAGAAAGGAGGAAAGAAGCAAGAAGGATGAAAAAGAGAAAGAAAGAAATACAGAATGAATTTTCTACACATGAATATTCGCAGTATAGCTATTAAGCATGGGCTGATTTGTATGCTTTGCTCCGATTAGCTAATCAGGACTCTAAAAGCCAATGTAACGACGCGGAAAATAGACAGGGAAAAGCATTCATGAGATAAGAGGGGAGAGATAAAAGCCAGGATGCAAGTCTCTCTTATAACCTCACATTTTCGCACGCCATTTCGGACCTTTGCCAGTAGCTTAATATAGTTTGCCAAAGTATGACTTTCAGTGAGATTAAGGTATCGAGATATAGATATGATGGGGGGAGGAGAAGAGGATTATACTGTAGTGAGATAGGGCGATGAATGCAATGCTGGTGGCTCAAAGTGATTAGGGGAAGATAGCAAGAAATTGGAAAAAGAGAAGATAGTAAGGAGAGAGGAGTAATGATCACAAGAACAATTAATGAGATAGAGGGGAGGTAAAGCATGAGTACAGACAACATGGTTATATCGCACGATTCCTTAAAACATTGATTCACGGTGAAAGTATGATTTTGATTCCGATGGCATCAGTTCCAAATTTTGAGAAAACTATCCCACGAGCCAGTTGCTACCGCCATACCATCCTCAGTTACACCCAGACAACTAACACGGTTATCATGGCCAGCCAATACACCTAGGGAAGAGTTGGAAAAAGAAGTTCGAATAAGAAATTATGGAATTTCCCATGAGCACCTTCTTTTGTGCGAAGTAAGAAATGGACAGTGGAAATATAATATCAAAGCAAAGATCAGTCATAAAGTTCTCAACAAAAATTTTCAGGAGAACGAAAGTATTAAAAATCCATCATTTCTTTGCTAAGATATAAATTGAGGAGGAAAACTCATGATTTCAAAAAAGGCATGGGAAAGAGATATTACTTGGAAGAGCACTGAACACCAGAAGTAAGGGTTAAGGAAGAGCTTCTGAGAGTACTTCATTTCAATAACAGACACTAACAAATTATTATAAGGACTAGAAATCAAGACAAAAATTTTGGTTCAAGAAATCAAACAGGTAAACGAGTTCATTAGAAGGGAACTCGAAACTTCTTTCTTCATGTTGGATTGAAAAGGAAAGCTTGAAATTGGTGTTAAAATCAAATGCACCAAGCACATCAGACTAATATTCATTGTAAGAGAAACTGGTACAGGAATGAAGCCGAAATATCACAAATCACAAGCGTTTGTGACATGTGGCTTTCAATTAACCTCAATGAATCACATGTCAGCAGCGCTTAGTTTGAAAAAAGTTGGTAAGATATGAGGACGCACGAGCGCTCAGTGCGCTCAAGTTCACTCGAGTGAGTAAAGAATTCGATCTTAGCGCAGTGTAAGCAAGGAGAAGCAAAACCTATGAGTTAGGCAGCGATTATAAAGCCAAATGTGGTCAATCGATTGAGTCCATCAATGCAACCGATTGATCAGGGGGCTCATGAGGAGAAGTGAAAGAAGATTGATAGCCTAAAGGAGCAGTGACTTCTCTATACAACATTCGCTCATGATGAAATGTGTACGTGAAACTTAGAACGAACACGCAGGGGAGAAAGAGGGGGAGGGATAGAGGAAAAGAGTGAACTGCAAAATTTGCATTAAGCGGGAATAATTGTGAATTATTACATGCAACGAGTCATTGTATTCGGTGGTGATAAGTAGAAAAATAGCGCAAGACTGAAATCAATCAAAATCTTTTCGTTGATGCAATTGAATTGCAAAATAAAAATAGAGCATAGTTCATTGAGGCCATATGGCATCTAATAAACTCTTAAGATCTACCCGAAAAAGATGTTTTAGGGAGAAAAAATGAAACAATAGAATGCAGAAAAAAAATCAACCCTGACAAGGAGTGGGAGGAGTCGCGGAAGAAAAGGATATCTCACTCAGAGAGCAGATTAGAGCGAAGACAGTGAAGAAAAGAGAAGAAGAGGAAAATGATTGGAAATGGAGGAGTTTCATTACCGGCTCGCTCTGCTTTCATTGAATCCCAAACATTACAGTTGAAATCATCATAACCAGCTAATAAAAGTCTACCGCTCTTGGAAAAAGCGACGGAGGTTATGCCACAAATGATGTTATCATGAGAGTACATAGCCAGTTCTTGGTCCGCTCTGATATCGAATAGTCGACAAGTAGCATCATCTGAACCAGTAGCAAAGGCGTAGCCATTTGGAAAAAACTATTAAACAAAAAGATAATGAGGCAATGAAATCATCAGACGTGAGAGCTATAAAATTACATACCGTTACGGCGTTGATGTCAGATTCGTGGCCAGGGAAAGTTTGTTTACACTGACCATCTCGAATATCCCATAACTAGATTTGTCAATTGGAAATGTTGAAAATCAATAAAAATAAATGAAAACCAACCGGAAGTAATCAGCACTCACTTTTGCTGAAGCATCACATGCTCCAGAAACAAATGTCCTATTATCAGGAGATAGGGAAAGAGACATCACATCTCCTGTGTGTCCCGTAAAAGATGTACACTGCTGACCAGTTTCGATATCCCAGAGAGCACTGAATAGAAGAGGGATTGGGAAAGGTTAGTGTATTGTCAGGGATGTATTCTGATAGAGTAATCTTCACTACAAACACTCACCAAGTCATATCTCCAGAACTAGTAACAATCTGGTTATCATCCAGGAACCGACAGCAAGAGAGATATCCTGTGTGTCCTGGTAACTCTCGACTAACTCGAACATTACCTTCACGCGTTTTGAGGCTATAGATGGAGCAGATATTATCGAGACCACCACAGGCTACATATGAACCAGATGGGGCGTAGGCACATGTCATCACCCAGCTAGATCTCAGTGGAATGGCGTGAACCTTATTTGTAGTATATGCGTCCCAAACTATTAATTTACCATCTTGTGAAGCTGATACTAGATATCTTTATACCAAATACGGAGAATGTGTATGTGTGTATGTGTGAGGTGAGGTGAGGTGAGAACAGGTCAGGTGGAGACAAGAGATGACAATGATCAGTAAGAGAATGGTTCTAATGATGCAACCAATTTTGCAACTTGTAGAGATACATACCTAGAGTCAGCACCCCAATGCATGGCGTATATTTTAGCTAAATGCCCTCTAAGAGTTCGTCTTGTCCGCATTTGTATCCGTCCCACAGGTTCCATATTACTAGTGGCTTGTATAAGAGTGGTATCGCAAGCAGCCTTTCTTGCATCCTTTTGGAGACCAAGCAGATTGAATGACAATGGTAGAGAGAAATATGTGTGAAGAGAAATGGTATATGAGTTGAAGTAATTGCAATCTGGATGAATTGATGCACGGAATCCATGTTGATCATTGAAAATTACTCAATCTGAGGTGAGAGCTTTGCATCAACCCAACAAGTCGCCGGTACGTGAAGGATGAAGTTGACAAGATGCTCCCAGTAATTTTCAATCAACACAACAAGTACGGACAATCATGCATAAAATAAATTCTAATCAAAAATGGACACATACAGAATAAACAAGAGACAAAAAAAGCAATAGAAGCCAGTAAGAGAGAAAGAGAAAGAAAGAGCAAGAGAAAGAGAGAGCAAGAGAAGAGAGAGAGAGGAACAGGTATAAGAGGCACCATAGACAAAATACTTACCCTGATTTGATTTTTCAAGGCTTCCGCTTCTTGCCGCAAAGTATCCAATTCGTTCATGATGCTGGCTGATTAGCACACTCAAGCTAGCCACACAAAAAACAAGATTAAATTTGAAGTTTTATAATCATAAATTGACTTGTTCAAATGATCAAGTGAATACAACATGAAGCTAAAGCTGAGGCATCTGAAGCGATCGGGTGGAGCAAGCTTTCACTGAGAGCAGCTTTTTCAGCTTGAAGCTTGGCAAAATGGCAGTGCATACCAGCGCATGCTCTATACAGCTTTTCATTGACTTGAAAAATGTGTAAGTGAACATGTAATTTTTTTCGATTTCAGATAATTTTTTTTTCTCTCTCTCTCTCTTTTTGCCGTTTTATCATTTTTATCCCTACTTGATAAGCTGGTGGAATAGAAAATTCTGAAATCCTCCAATGAATAGATATAATTGGGTGATATTTTGGATCGATCGTTAGGAATCGTGCTGATAATGTGGTGACATAAAAATTTCTATCCCTAATCTTATCTGAAATTTTTTTCTAATCACTGTTACCAATAAATACGATATTTTTTTTGCCAATGATCACACCAAATATGGTATTCAAGATTGAATCATATTAGGGAATTTTTTTTGATACTGATGAGTGAATTTATTCTTTTTCCATTACTGTGTAGCGAAGATTTTTGAGATGCTCTCCATCATCCATCCCAGTGTATCGAATCATTCATCAAATTATTTTAGGAAGCTCACGAATTTTTACTTCTAGTATTAGAGAACAAAATAAATACATGTACATTTGTGTTCTAGATTTTTTGAATAAAATTGGATGAAATTTGCTCAATTCATTGTGTCCACAATTTTTAGGAGATCATCTTCCTCAATTTCAAGATTTTCGATTCCTTGACATATCTCTTGTTTGACTTCAAAAAGTTTCGATCGATATTGGGTGTTTTGAAGCTCAATTTGACGGGCTGGTTCATCTTCATTCTTATTCGAATTCCTATCCGAATCATTTGAGTCCATAATTAAATCTAACTCATGAAGTTGTTCACATTTGCCACTATCACGACCCAATAAATTGGCCAGTAACATAGCCCCTCTTCTAGCTTCCACTCCAAGTTCTTCTTCCGACATGGTGAATGAATGAGGTGCATGCTCTTTACGATTCTTGTTCCCAGAATTTATTTGTACTTGCTCCTCAGATCTCTTATCTGCATGTGTTTCATTTATATAACTGTAGGAATAGAAATGTTCAGAATATTAATGATAAAAATTTAATTCTAGAATGATCTACTTTGAGGGTCCATGTTCAGATTTGATACTCACATATTCAGGCCAAGATTTGTTTTAGCATTGGTTTCACGATATGAAGCTAAAGGATCAAAGGCAAGAGTTCTAACAATCTCTTGTTTTTCATTAAAATAATTAATTGTCCCAGGAATTTGGCAGAAACAACTGACCAAATTTTCTTTACCAAGAATCCAATTGCCTTCTTCATCTTGAGTACCCATTTTCATCAGAGCAGAAACCTTGGTTTTTATACCAACCAAATAAGTCAATAACACTGTTCGAACCATTCTCAATCGATAGATATGATTGGGTCCAAAATATGTCAAGAATCGCTTCCTGGTCATTTCTATGGAGCTGATCAATTGCACATTTTCCGTCAGCATCATCATTGAATCCAAATGATTTGTCACAATATCGAAAAGCTCAAGAGAATTTTGGACGAATACCAGTTGATATTTCACTACCATTATAACCAAGTCAAATAGCTAAATTACGAAGTTTTTGGAAAGTCATCATAGATCAATTATGGAAAAAACAAAGATTTCCACTATGAATCTCACCTTATTCATACTATCCTCACTCAATTTCATAATCGAACAATGGGCAATTCGATTAATTAAGCTTTGTAAGTCTTCCAAACTCATCAATTTTTTCGGAATAAATATCTGGTCAATTGTATTTGAATCGAACACTGAAGTTAAAATATCTCCTAGAACTGAATAAATTCGAATAAATACCTCTCTTAACGTTATTTGATTCATCATACCTCTCTGAGTTTTATTCTGGTCAATATTTTGGGCAGCCAACCGATGCTGAACTATGTAAAGCATTTCACATGTTGAACAAAGATACAAATACGGATAGGCCTCGTTTGACATTTTCTTTGAAGTTATAAGAGATAAATTTACCAATTGAAATGGCCAGAAACTAAATATACTTCTAGAATTCACAAGAACGGTATGCACAATAGTGATCAAACACTCCAGGATCCCAAAATTCTCACCAACAATTGAATTCTTTTACTCGATGGAGTACTACTAATTTTTTTGAGTACCATCAGCAATCGATGGTAGTTATGGATATATCATTCTGTAAACAATAGTTTGAAACTCAGGTGTATGATTATTCTATAAGAACGAAGAGTCTACACCTGGTTGCTGTATATCTTATTTCACTATAATAATAATGAGTATAAGGAAGCTGAGGGAATGCAAAAACCTTTAGAGTCATTAGAAGAATGATGGAAAATTTTCTATTCAGAAAAGAATTTCACCAAAAGTTCTCAATTAAGAGAGTTAGCTGTCAAGTTTCACAGATTAGAGTCATCATAACGGTTAATAAAAACAGTTCCTCCAGTCATCATATTCTATATTATCATAAATAAAGCAGGCCATCTCATTTTCGAAGAAGTGACGGTAAAAATTCACAGCGAATCTCTCGGGAATTGGGCTCAATCCTAATTAAAATCATTCAAGCACGATTTTATCCACTCTATCTTGTGTGAAAGGTGTCTATAATTCTCTATCATGGACAAATATGCGCGAAAATCAAGCTCAATCAATCGAGACGACATTCCAGGTGTCCATGAGCCTTCGAAATGTATACCTCGGTACATACAATATTTTTGTGCCTTTTTTCCTCAAACTAATGCAAACTCAGTTTTCACTCTCAAATTTACTTGAAACTTCAATTTTTTAAGCCCAATTCATCAATTCACCAACGATTTGATTGTTCAATTTAATCAGAATTTGAGCTTAATTACTTTCTGATGATCGAATAGCAATTAGGTGTCCAAAGTTTTCAAAGATTTGATTTATTGGCTATGTGAGAGAAGTAGGAAAAAAGGAAGTTTTCACTAATTATACATTTCCTCTTTGTTACATCCTTCTGATGATTGTCCATTTGAAATTAGGATTCTCATTATATTTTCAGAAAGTCTCACTATTTTCTTGAAAATTATTGCTTCTTAATTAATTCGAGATGGCTTCGTTTCACCGATTATTGCTTCAATGTGGACTTCTAGTACTCGCTCTAAATATCGTCCAGTCAGCATGTAAGTGTCAGAAGAGAGATTTTCGCCAAATTTCTCAAGCAATATGAACTTTTTTTGCTATATTATAGCCTCGAATAGGAATTATAAACCAACACCTGCTCCACAACCTTCTT
Organism: Brevipalpus yothersi; assembly: GCA_003956705.1. Lineage (NCBI taxonomy): Eukaryota > Metazoa > Arthropoda > Arachnida > Trombidiformes > Tenuipalpidae > Brevipalpus > Brevipalpus yothersi. The sequence continues at coordinate 14,522 of QZCP01000397.1, forward strand.
CCAGTAAGTTCAAATCATGAAAAAATCAAACCCTCTTCTGATTGTGTATATTCTTTTCATTCCAAAGGCGATGAAAAATTATCAAGTAAGTACTGGATAACAGATAGAATTTATTTCGGGGTTTTTGTACCGATACTAATCACATGACATCTTTTTATACTATTAGAAATGAAATTTGGTGAACTGTTTGGTAAGATTTTAGAGAAATGATCACTTTATTTAACTATGAAAACTATTTTTGAGCTATAATTGCGTGCCGTTTGTTGGCTCTTTATTCTCAATTGTTTGAGAAATTTCATTGATTGGCAAAAAAGTTCTGATGAGCATCTTAATATCATTCAATAGAAAGTATGAGCAAAATGATGAGTAAAGCGATTCCACCAAAGAACAAGAATGGAAGTCCTGATGGAGAATCAGAATCATCCTTTTCTCTGGAAAAATTTATGGAGGGTAAGTTGGACAATCTTATATTACACCTATGAATACCGTCAAATGCTTCTGACACTTCAATCAAGAAGAATTCTCACCAGTTTGGTTTTTAGAATGGATAAAAAATGAATACTTCTTGGTTCTCTTCGAAGTTGAGGAATAGATTCATCGTAGTACTGAAAATTGAGCCAAATACATGTATAGCGTATTCATCTTCTCTCTCTCTCTCTCTCTCTCTCTCTCTCTCTCTCTCTCTCTCTCTCTCTCTCTCTCTCTCTC